>VZRL01005185.1:2130149-2146066 GCA_013397895.1 Origma solitaria
TGGTTGAATAGAGAGAGAGGGCAAATAGAGAAACAGTGTCTGCAGTAGAAGAATTGTGATGGACTGACCTAAGAGAAAAACCCCACACCCTGCCCCTGCCTGGGAGTTGTTGGGAAGTTGGAAAGGAGGGAGGGGGTGAGCTGAGAAGTGGTGCCTTAAGAGGGAAAAGGGAGGTGAGTGAAGAAATGGTGTCTTAAGAGCTTATTTTTATCTCCAATTTATCCTCTCACTCTGTTAGATTAATAAATCACTTTTCTTTGCAACTTTAAGTCTCCCGCCTGCTTTTGCCCTGAATCTTGTGCGTCCCTTATCAGTGATCTTATCTCAACTCATGAGTCCAGTGTTTTGTGTTAGTTTTTCCTCTCCTCTGCATAGCTGCAGCAGGAGAGAGCATAGAAAGCAAACGTCGTAGGTGCCTGGCATTTAGCCAGGGTCAAACCCACGACACTTTGCCATTTCCTGCTGCCCAATGCTGTAGTGAAGGTGTGCCCCCGACACTCCATCAGGCACATCCCAGGCACGTCCATTACGGCTGCTGAGTCAGCAAAGCAGGGAGCCAGAGGGCAGCTGTGTCATACTAAATAGTTTTCTTTGCACATCCTTTCCTTCCTGAGTCTCTTTGTACCCCTGATCCTATCGATTGTATTGGCTCTGCTAATTTAGCAGTCCTTTGGGCTGATGATCATAATTACAACACACAGCACAGCTTGAGTAAACAGGTCCATTGCAGACCTAACGTTTTTGGCAGTCCAATGGCAAATAAACACTTTTGGCAAGAACTGCTTCTTTAATGACTTTCACTGGTTGCTACAAACCCCGAGGAGCTATTGCAGTGTTATGCAGAAAAGAGGAGCTATTCAGTATCGAGTTCAGCTCCATATACTTTTCCATGTAGCTCTAAAACTGTTGTAAGACTGAGTTCTTTTGAAGCAGATAGGCATTGACAGGATTCAAGATAATTTTTATTATGCCTACCTAACTACAATCTTTCTATTGTTAATAATGAGGTAAATATTTATGCCTGATATTTCTTTGACAGCTATCTCAGAGTAGCTGTGTCATACAGTTGGCAGAGTATGTTTTAAATTAACATGTTTGCTTTAAAGTTCAGTGGTAAAATGTAACGGCAGAGCAGAAAGTTGCATATATTATAGACAGTAATTGGAAATAATTATAAAATTCTCTGCTAGAAAATTGTGATGAAAGAACACTTAGATGAATGACAAATGAGCTGTTCAAAGTTCCAGTGATGACAAAGGTAAGGTTGTGTGGGCAAGGTTAATTCTCTTCCATTGTGCACGTGCACTGCAAGTACTAATGATCCCCCCTTGCACCTTGAAAGTGTTCTGCTGCGAACAGTGGGCAAGCCCCAGACTCTTTATTATTTTATGCCTACCCTTGAAGGTGTAAAACCCAATACCATTAATTGCAGTTGGGGTTACAGTGTGCCCTGGTGCAGGCACACAGATTCTCTTCATTAACTCAGTATGACAACAGAATCTGGACAATGACCAAAAGCCCTTATTTTCGTCATCATATATTCCTCTCCCAGTCATGCTTTCCTTAATTTAGCTGCAAGGTAGAATAAATAATTCTGCTTTGCAAAATAAATGTTGTGACTTGGAGGGATTTGTGTTTTCCCTTCACGGCATGGCAGTGCAGCCCCTGCCAGGGACAGTTTGCTGGTGGTGGCCAGGGCACTCCCTGGGTGAAACCCTTGGTCCTGGGCAGCTGATCAGTGACCACCCAGGTGAGATGATGCCCACCAGCTGCTGCCCACTCTGCCAGGTGGCTGAAGTTTTGATGACAAAACCCACCTTGGGTCCAGGGATTCAAGTCTTTAACATTACTGATGAAGTCTACAGGGGCTTTACAGAATTAGGCAAAATTACCTCCTGAATTATCCTTTAAATTCATTTAAAACTAACATGCAGCCATTTCTGAAGTAGGACAGGTACTTGAAGGCAAGTATTTAAAAGGAATTTAGTGATCCAAGATACATCTTTAGGATGCAGCAAGGAGGAGTGATCAGGGTTGGGAAACAACTGATGTGATCAGTTTTAGCAGCATATTTTTCTGTCAGTTTTATCCATGCAGCTCTTAGGATAAAATAGATTTAGTGGGAGTTCTGTGATTCATCTGGCTGGAGCACTTAAACATGTCTCAGCAATTTGTTTTTACTTTAAACAGCATTTAAACTCAATCTTTTAAGTAGGTACAGACATTATTTGTACATTATTTAATGCTATGCAAAAATTTCTTCAGTTTATCGCTAGCTGTGATACCCAAATCAGTTTGCTGCCAGAACATCAAGTACTGTTTGATCTAATACATCTTTATTGGATGAAGATTATACTCTAAGTTAGGTCTACTTGTGAAAGCCTTTCTTTCCTGTAGACAAATATTTAATATCTGCACTCACTTGTAAAGCTCACTTTACAAGGGAGATGCATCAGAGAAAAATGTCATCACCCCCAATGTGACTTTACCTACAAGTAAAGAGCCAAGCTAGAAACTGTTAGAAAATGAATAGAAATAGTGTTTTCTCTTGGATGTGATCATAAGACAAGTGTCAAGCTGGGAAAGTCCATTTCTGGCCAGTCTTGCTTTTGTTTTATTGGGGTGTGACTGTCGAGCTTTTGCCACTGCTGAAGCCTATAATTAGGTTAGAGGGATTTTCCATCTCCTTGGCCTTCATTTGATTTGTGGAGCGTCATGGTACAGTCTGAAATGTAACAAACTGATAAAGGAATTTTTGGGCCACAGTAAGCTCTATATTTTCCTGTTAACCTTTAACTAAGTGCAAATCTGCTTTTGGGATGATAGCCCTTGATTAATGATTAGCTCTTATTGATCACTATATTTTGAGGAAGAGCTCCTTTTTGGTTTTTCTGGGCTGAGTAGTCTGTCTCTGGCAGCTAGTGCTTTGCAGAAGAAGAATCTGTGACATATATAGGAACAGAAAGAAGAGGTTTTTCAAGAATGTCCTGCTGTGGCATTATCTCCCCTGCAGAAGACAGCAGCTGAATTTGCACTCTGTCAGGGAGCTGAGAAGTCAGGCTCTTTCATATGACCCACAACCATTTCCAGAACAGTCTGAAGAGCAGAAGGTGGGTTTTTTTTTCATTCCTTTTACCTGGATGACAGAATGCAGACAGCCTAGTGCAGATTTAGGTTTATGTGGAGAGATTCTGAGGCAGCAAGGTGCACCCTTTGTTTTTAGCCCTTCCTCCTGTTTGCACTCCTACACGTTTAAATGAGCAATGCGTGCCTGACTTAGGAGTAGCAGAAAAGCTACCTGATATAAATGAGGTTTCCTCTCTCTTTTCTTTCCTGCCTGGAGAAATCTAAATGAAGGATCATCTTTGTTATTATGAGACAAGATGTGCCTGGTTGTTCTGCAGGATTATTTATGAAGTGAATGCCAACAGGAGAGTTAGCTCTCTGAGGATCAGTGCTCAGGTCTGAGCTACTACCTTTGGCACAGTAATAATATCACTGTCAAAAAGTGGAGGTTTTTTTCCACTTCAGCCTTCAAATTTCTTATAGTGTATCTTTTCTATTATTTAAATTCTGGTATGATATTACTCAACTGTGCAATCTTCCTTGGGATTAAGTCCTTAAATGCTTGGCAGTTCAACTTTAAACTCTGGGAAAAGTGTAGGCATGAAAACATTTTCACAGAGGGAAGGAGGGGTTTTGAATACTAAAGCTGTGTTGAATCTGTAGTCGCTGTTACGCATTGCAGGGAAGCCCTCGGATGCTGTGAAACACAGAAGAGTTCTCAGAATTATTGATATTCAGACCAATAAATGTCTGACATTTACCCCTTGAGAGGATGGTGACTCTTCACCTTCCAGGTATTCTGCAGCCAGAAACCTTATGCAACCACTTCTCACAGAGCAGATAATTGAGGCACATTAACTTCAAAGGTATCACTCGCAGAAGAAAATGAGATTTAGTGCAAGGTTTATAAATATACTATAATTAGACCATTAATTGTGTCATCTTTTTGGCACAGGAGTTGACATTGTCTGTTCCTGTAAGTCTATGTTATTTCATAGTTTCATTTTAACAATTGTTTTGCCTCTCACAGAGAAAGTTTGGCATATGCAACACTGATGATGTGGAAATAAGGCAAATCTAAGAAGACATGGGTTGTGCGTTGTAGTTAATTGCCAGATGTTTTTTTAGTTCCTTATTGCAAAACCCCACTTCTAACAATTATTAAAATTGTGTATTTCCACTGACTAAAAGATTTGCTCGATGCCAAATGGATATTAGATTGATTTTCTATTAAATGAAGAAGAATGAATCTGAGTATACAATGAGACTAGTGAGCAGCAGGGTTTATTTTTAGATTATACTTTTAAAGCTAAACACTATCTTTAAGTCCAAGAGGAATATGCCATTTCTTTCATTACTTTTTTACACTTGATTTCTTTTGGCAGGTTAAGACAGCAACTTTACATGAAATGGATGATTGGTTGGGAGATTGTGAATCCTGGTTTCCAGGTTATTTCTTTTCTAATAAATCATTTATAGAAAAAGTGGTCTTCTGAAGTTGTCTCATTACTCTTCATTTTTTCTGTCTTTTCTCAATTTTCTTTTAAAAAGACTCTGGTTAAATAACCACCATCCTCTTTCAAATTCATGGGTGCAACTAACCCCTCAAAACGAACAAATGGCCCCACTTTGATCAGTGCTGTGGTTAAGAATTTAGCTTTCACTGTGAATATAACACCGAAATAATTTTTTTTCTAAATCTAGAAATGAGTCCCTGCCCCATATCAAGGTCCCTCTTTGCCTCTCTCAGTGCCCAGGGAGTTCATCACTGGCTGTGCACAGGTCCTGGCCTCTGCAGTAGCTGCTGCAGCCAGCGCTGCAGTGATGCCAGGCTGGGAAATGTTCTCTGGAGCTTGTCAGATCTGGAAATAATTTACTGTGCTGAGGGTCAAAATGCCTTCTCACTACCACTATGGTTGTGAGCACAAATGAAATTTTAAAACTACCTTTGTTCTGCTTTCCTTTGCAGAGACACTGGAATGCAGCCACCTCAGGCCCTAGCCCAGTGTGCTTGCCATTTAGAAACCTATGTAGGGTTTTCTCTTTCATTCATTTTGCTGCCAGGAATAAAATATTTAATAATTTACAAGGATTCTTTTCAGATTTCTACATGGATGAAAAAACATCAATCAAATTATAGGCACTTGTTGGCAATCATATGGACTTGATCTGGCTGCTAAGAGGAGCATGAATGAATTTAGAGTAACATTTAATGACTCAGGAAGAAAATACTCTTTTGGCCCTCTCCAAATGAAACTCTGCTAGCAGCTGGGGATTAGGATAAACTGTGACTTCTTCCCGTTCCCTTTCTCCTCACTGTGTTTGCTCTTGAAAGTGAAGGAATGAAATCTGCACGTGAGTCTCAGATTTTCTCTAAACCTTCAGTCCATTTAAGCCAATGTGCCCTTTGTAGGGGTTAGGGGAGCACTGAGTTTCCTCTGATTTATTTTTAGTTGGGCTTGTGTTGTTCTAGATTCAAAACTAAAAAGAAAAATGTTTTGAATTCCTTTGGCACTCTTGCATTATATCTGAAAATTATGTGATGTGAGGAAGAATTTGGTGGTTTGTTGTGGATCACCCCTTTCAAAATGCAGACTTTGCTATCACTCTCTTACTCCCTTGCCAAGGTGAAGCAAGTCAGACCCCATTGCTGGCTACAGGGTTTCAGAAATGACTGTGGGAGACACAGAATGGTGGAGGCTGCTCTAAATTTTGTCAGGCACTTGGGAGAGTTTGAAGGTATAAAAACAATTTGGGGCTTCCTGCAGCTGCTGGCAGTCTAAAGTGCTAGATGGGAAAAGTATTTATCAAGGAACAAATATTTTTTAATGGAATCAACACCTCAGAAAAGAGAAAGTTGGTTTTGAAGGATTTCTGAAGACTAGGAATAAGTTTAAGGGAGTCATGGAGGAATTAAGTCTTCGACAAAAAATGTCTGACATGGTAAAGAAAGCCATTACTTCTATAGAGGAGCTGGGAACAACCCACCTTGTCTGATTTCCTTTGGGGATTTTTATGAACAATTATTTTATTGCAGGTATGATATTCCTCATCAGTCGCCACTAAGATTTAAATATATAGTTAAGTTTCTCTCATTCATGTCTGAATGAATGGTAGCATTGACCCTGTTCTCTATTGAGAGATGAAACTTTTTATAGCTTTGATTTGATCATAAAAAGCAGGGTCTCCATGTTCCTCCTTTAAGATGCTGGAGTCAGATCCACTGCAGAATCACAGACTGGTTTGGGTTGGAAGGTACTTTAAAGACTGTCTCATTCCAAACCCCTGACAGGGACAGGGACACCTCCCACTGTCCCAGGCTGCTCTAAGCCCTATCCAGCCTGGCCTGGGACACTTCCAGGGATCCAGGGGCAGCCACAGCTTCTCTTGGCACCTGTGCTGGGGCCTCCCCACCCTCACAGGGAAGAATTTTTTTCTAATCTCTAACCTAATGCTGTCCTCTCTCAGTTTACATCCATTCCCCCTTGTCCTAACAATTCACCCGGGGATGAGGCACTGGAGCTGTGCAATGCCTTTCCATGCCCTGGAAGCACATGAGGATTTACATGCATTTATCTATCTCGTGTAAAGCAGACTGGCACCGGAAGCATTGGTTCACCTCTTCAGATGCTTTGCCCAATGGATGCAGCTGTACTTTGGTGGGTTTTTGTTCAGAAACTACCTCAATATATGTGTTACAAATGTCATTAGACTTCAGAGCAGCAAATCACCACTCAATGAGGGGTATTACCTCATCTACTCGGTAAAGGTAAATGCAAAAGCACAGCACAAAAACTGAGCAAATGCATCGTTTCCCCACTTCTTTACATCCAGTTAAAATATTTTGGTAGTGAATTTTTCGTTAAATGTTGTTTAAATAATCTTTTAATTGTGTAAGTTTTCATAATAATGAGTTTTAGAAGGTTGCAGAGAGACTGCAGAAAGTGAATGTTTTGCCCTTCAGACTGGTGAGGAAAGGCTTGTGTTGCATAAATGGGAGAGGGAATTAAGCCATGTCCCAGAGGTGATCCCAAAGAAATGAAGTTGCTCATGTATGGTGTGGCCCACTTGGCCACATTGCAGAATGAAACCTTGGCTTTGATGGGAGCTTTCTCCAGGCCAAGGCACTGAAATCCTTGTACCTTACACTGAGCTCCAGCTCCAGCTCGGAGTTACATGAAACAGAAGTAGTGGGGGAACATGTCCCTCAGTTTGGAACTCTGAAAGAAGTATAAATATTTTTCACTTGGGGTAGTATCTGCTTGTATTTTCTGGTCCTTAGCACAAGAGATGTCTTACTGGATCCAGCCGGGGTCTGCCTCCTATTCTGTCTTTGCTGGAGGCAGTGGAGATGCTATTCAGGAGTGCACGGGTGCCCTGCCCTTCTAATGGGATCATTCCTCTCCTAATATTGTATTCTTTTTTGCAATTCCATCCATTTGCATCCCAAAAAATTGAAATCTCTTCACATGGGAATTGCAAATATTAGGGTTTTGGGGTGGTACGCACAAAAGTGACAACCGTTAGTCTCTTAACATTCACAGTTAGTGATTGCTCATAATAATGTCATTTAAATAGACCTTTATACTAACTGCTGTTAACAATTGTATTCTGAAAACTGTCATATCATAGGTGATACATTCGGTGAAATCCATCACCTATCATAGAGATGGGAGATATGGATTCTATTGACTCTTAAGATGCTGCTGCAGAGCTTAGAGATCAGTGCTAGACTAGGAAAACCCCAAATTTGAGGTAGTTTTATGCTATTTGTAGCACAGATTGCAACTGGTGAACTACCATTAGTTGTCATTGGCTCACTGATGAATTCATGCCCTTTTAAATTATTTTTGGATGTGTGCCTACAGGCTCTAACAGGCTCCTTGAAGCAATATAAATGGATAAATCAGCAAGAGGTACCCACCAAACTATTACACTGGGGGGTGTAAATGCTTTAGGAAGGAAGCATTTACTTAATATTAAATGTTTGTCTTAAGCAGCTTACAACTTCTGAACAACTGACTCTCCATCTGCTGTTAAAAAAACTTATTTTTGTGTTGTAGACAAAGCACAGGTATCTGTGTGGAAACTGAGGGGTATGTGGAGAAGAGCTTGTGACCCCTGGGAGTTAAAAATGAAGTTTGGGATGGGAAACAGAGACATTTTAATCATGGTTGCTGCTAGGGTTTTTTTTTTTCCCTTTTTTCTTAATCTGAGTCATTGGGAGAAAAATGACATGATGACAGTTAATTATAACTAATCCTGCAGTGCTTCAACACAGACTAATATAAAGTTCAGAGAGTTCCACCAGCAGTTAGCTATGTCCTCAGGAAGCAATGAGATTTTGCCTAAAATAGTTGTATTGTTTCTTGGCATCTGAAAAACCCCACATTGTTTAGTAAATACATCTGATATGGTGCTGGAAACCAAGGCTATAGTGAAAGAAGGGTTATTTCAGCATATCTATGTAGGTTCTGGGATTACAATGTGCCTTTTAGAAATAGTTTTGTTAAAAGACCCCCGATTTCAGAAATGTCATTCAAATATGAAATACTAACTGAAAACAGTTAGGAAGACCATGGTCCAAGTGAATTGTTTCAATGTCAACAGGCATTGAAAATGGAAAAGAAATAACTACAAAGCAGAGAAAGTAATAACTAGGTGAGGATTTCACAGGCAGGAAAGCATTAATAAAGTTAGTAACTGTTGCCTTAATCAGTCAGTAATATTAAGGCACTCAACACCATGGGATCTTTGCCTTCAGAAGGGTTTGGGTCTATTACTCCCCATCCTGCTGCTGCTCCTGGATGTGCAGCACAGAATGGCTTGGTGGATTTATTAAAGTGGGAGATGACTTGTCATGGAAAAAAAGAGGAGCAAATACACTGAGCTAAGTCCTAAATGTCGTTAGGAGGCTGCAGTGTTTTTCTGGCAGGACAGCCTGGGTGGGAAATGATGTGCACAGTAAGCAAGCCTTCAGGAGAAATGAACCTAAATACCTGCCTTCCCTGGAAGTGTCAGACAAATTCACTATCGCCCTTAAACACAGAAGAAGAAAAACATAGGGGATGATTTTTTAAACCTTCTTTTAAAAATGTAGCAAAAATAGTTTCAAACTTGTTTTGTGGCTGTTCAGTTAAGCTTAACTTCAGTTAAGCTCTTTTCTATATATGTCCCACTTACATAGACATGAAGGATGTTTGAATTGAATTTTCACTATTGAATTGAATCCTTACTGCTGGAAACTGGTTAAATTTAGTATGTTATTCTCTATTAAAAATTGCAGAAAAGTGCAATTTTAGAAAGTTCTGAAAAGCTTCATAAGGTGACGGAAAATTGAGCATAATGCATTTATTGTGTTGCATGCACAGACAGAGAGGAGGCATGCTCAGGTATTCTAAGAGCTTTTCAAAGGTACACAAGGTGCATACAAATTCTGGAGATGTTTGGTTTTTAATCAGGTAGCCCCTGGAGAAGGAAAGGGACCTGGTATGAAGGGAAGGCTCTTAGCTGACTTGAGCATCCCTCTCATCTTTGGGTCTTTAGGCAAAAACTGATGACTGCTCTTTAGTATAAGTGAAATCAGAGAAACCTTCTGAAAAACATGGCTGAATGTTAATCTGTTGACTGAATTTCTGTTCATTCTTTCATCCCATTTCTGTTCAGTAATTTAAATTTTTTTCTTGTCTTAAAAAATTGTAGCTATTTATGGAGTGAACACTTTCCTATTTCATGTTTTTTTTTTTTTTTTCCATGCATGACAGGGAACTTAATAGCAGTTCATTTAAATAATAAATTGCAGCAAGGTAAATGTTTGAGGCCAGGCTGGATGGAGCTCTGAGCAACCTGGTTTAGTGGAAGGTGTCCCTGTCCACATCAGAGAGTTGGAAAGAGATGCTCTTTAAGGCCCCTTTCATCCCAGGCATTCTATAACTCTATGAATCTGTATCAAGGCAGACTTTATTTGCAGTATTAGAAGTACTTACGTGTACTGGCTTTGTAAAATATTCACAAGATAAAAGCAGCCAAGTCCACTAAAGTATGGTAGTAAGAGAGAGCTGTTCATTATGAGCATGGCTGGGTCAAACCAGATTTCTGCAGATATGCATAAAATGCTACCACCACTGCCAGGTTTGGAGGGACTTTTAATCTCCTCCATGGATCCCCAGAAGAATGCAACAGGATCCAAACTCCTTGAGACAAAGTCCTTCTTGGGAGCCTCCTGTGCTAGCGTGAATCTGCAGAGCCCAAGGCGTGACCAAGGATGATAGGCAATAACTAAGCAGCATGTTAAAAATAGCAAGTCAATTTAAAATCGGCATCAGAATGCCACTATTGATTGTGTTGAGCAAATCCCTTACCTTGTATTCAACACTTAATTAAAGCAGTGGAATAGAAGCACTAATAGAGAGAAAAAAACCCTAAAGCAAAACCATAATGATTAGAAAATACCTTTAATTTTAGTGTTCTGCTCCATAGTCATCAATAGATTTCAAATCTAATTATTAGTCACTAGCATGAGTCTTCTTTATCTCTTATTATCACTTTATCTACTAAAGACATAGTGTGTTGGGACAAAAAAAACCTTAACACTTGACAGGTTCCCAGCTGCTAAATTATTGCCAGTTACTATTTGCAGGGAGGCCCTTCTTTGAGTAGGTGCTTGCTGCTCTTTCTGTAAAGCAAGACTCCAATCAGGAAAGGTTAATAGCTTGTGAAGAGCCTCCATCGCAGCTTTTCTTGCACTGCCATGGCTGGTGAATAGGTGGCAGATGCATTGCTTCGTGCTGCACCCTACTCATGTTTTTCTTTAACCTGCACACCAGGGTACTTAAAAAGGACTTTCTCTTACACACAAATCCAACTGTCGTGTTTCCTCAGACATTAACAAGGGTATCACAGTTTTAAGCTCCAGGGGCTCTAGCCAGCAAGATAATTGGTCTTTTGTAGGAGATCTGCTCTGTGCTTTAATTTGTAATGATTATTTATTTGGTAAGTGTTCCTTCTTCTACGACCCATCACTGGCACCAAAAGGTCTGATCCTGCACTCTCAATAATAACACTCAATGTGATCTTGATATCTGAACAGGACAAATGATTCCAATTTACACCCTCTACTACCTGTGCCTTGAGCTGTGGTGTACAGTAAAGTCATGTAAAGAGGAGCTTTGTGTCCCTTGAGAAACACTTGCCACCATTTGTGGGACAGTTGGGTGGAGAAGAATAGGAAGGGACAGATGGGGTGTGAGGAAGAGGGGCTGTTGTGCTGATCAGCCCCTGCAGGTCCATGCTGCAGGGAGGATTGATTTCAAACCCTGGCTTGGAAGTTATTCCAGGCTCAGGCACATTGGGATTCAGAGTATTGTACTCACTAATGGCTGATGGGTTGGGATCCAACATTAAGACTGGCTGGGTCTATTCACAGAGGTGTGCCCTAACTAGAATGTTGGTAAAGATAAATATCCTGCCTGAATGCATTTCTTCTGTTGCTAAAGAAGTCATCACCTAAGGATATGTTCACAACAGGGCTGCCATCAATTATGATAAATCCATAATTAAAAATAAATTATGCTTGGTCCTTAATAGGACTAGTATTAAACTGAATGCCTGTTTAATCTCTGTTAAATCTGCCACAAAGAAATGACACCATGCGAAGTGTGAATGAATGATATCCTTTTTTCCCCTTCCCTAATTCTAATTACACATGATGACACTTGCAGTGTCCCTTGTGAATGCACAAAATTGGTGCAGCAGGGGAAATGCAAGCTTCCCCGTGCTGCAGTCTGTTCATTAGCATCGATTTCTGAGGCACTGCCCCTAAGGATGAGAGGATAATTTCTTTTTTCAGTTTCTCATGATCCCAGCTTGTAATAGACTATTAAAAATAACTTCTAAACCTCAGTGTAAGTTCTGGAGCAGTGAGGGATTCATGAAACTCCTCATAACCCACCTTTCCATGGAGCATTAAAGCCCAGCTAACCACTCCTACTTTGTCCGTGGCCTGTATGTAACACTCATCTAAAGCTGTGCCTCTGGGCTGCAAATCCATTGTGTCAGGCTTTCATTATCTGCTTGGCTTTCTGCTGCTTTTCCACGGTGCAGTATGAAAACTGATATAACTATGGTAAAAATGCCATACTTCCCAAATGGAAAAAGCTGTCTTTTATTTGTAGTCATGAACATCCCGGTAAAGCTTACGTAGTTCAGATTTCTTGAGTTGTCCTAGCTTTTGTGGTACAGTGTAAAAACATCACTATGACCACTCTTACAAGGTCTTCATTATAAGAAAAATAGAGACCTGATCTGTTCATCTAACTGGCTTTGCTCTGATTTGTACAGTCCCTTTTATTAACTTGGGGCACAGGAATAAATGCTGAGTATTGGTGAAAAGAGTCCATATTTCCTGAGTTCCGCATTAATTATTATTGCAAAAATTGCACCCAAGACATTTTCCCTAAGTTTTTTTTTTTAATCTTCCTCTTTTAAAAAATGGCCATCTAAAGAAAGAATGAAATTTAAGTCCAACTAGCTTCAGTAACAAATCATAGTGTGCATATTAATGATAAGGAGTGAGAGAACAAATCATAGGTGAGCCCTAATTTTGACAGCTCTTCATCCACATTACTCTACTAACTACTTCTAGATAACATAAAAAATGAATTATGAAAGTATTATGAAAGGCTTCCTAACAAATGCAGAATATATGGATGGGGACATTCTGTAACAGTTTGCTCACTTTCCATCAATGCTGCAGTGGGTGGCTTGTACCGTTTTGCTCTGAATTTCTGCTCCCTAAGAAACAGACAAAAACTTGGCGCCGTGTTTTTATGCAAGATTACCTCTTTGTTTTTAAGCCTGGAATGCCATGTTTTGAAACTGTTCTCTGCTCCTGCATAAGCTTTATTCCAGATGCTGTGCAGGCAGGTTGGTTCAGGTCCCCACGGCACCGAGTACAGGAGGAGGTGGCTGCTTTGCCCATCTTGCTGAAGATGGACCTGCCTGTAATCGGTGGCGTTCTGCCCAGCTCTGCTGGAACTGGCTGTTGCATCACAAGCCTTGCCAAAATTTTTCACAATAACAAGCTCCAATCTACATAACACCTGGCCTGTACAAACCAGGTCATTATAAACTTGATCCAAGCTGTCATTCAAGCGGCTTTGTTATTCCCTTCTTAGGCTAAGCCAGTCATCCATAAGCAAGAGCTGGCTTAAACCCTCCAGCCCTCACAGCACTTGGGTACTGCTTTTCTTCCTTTGAGCCCCACCAAGCAGGTGAGATCCATGTAACAAGAGGATCACAAGTAGCAGAAACATGAAGGAACAGCGAGTGATCTGGGCTAAACCCCAGCCTAACAGGTTTCACTGAGTTACAAACTCCTTCCACTCTGTGTTTGTGTTTTTATTTTCCTGTTGCTGCTTCTTGGTCTCATCCTTCAGCCTTTCTGTTCAACTTGAGAAAGGCAGGTTTACTTAACGTATTTCCTGCATATTCACTCTGTATTTATTTCCTACACAGCTTTTAGGTATATGCTGTCACGCACGAACATTTTGAGGAAAGATAAAGTCCTAAGGAAGGGAATCAAAGCCAAAATGTGTGTGATGAAGGGAGCTGGCACTCAGCTAGCTGTAGGACTGCAAGGACTCTCTTTCTTGCCCTCTTGTGCTGCTTCTTCTTTTCATCAGTGCTACCCTTGGGGCTGCAGGGAGGAGTTCAGGCTCCCGTACCCAGATGTTGGATTATCTGCATTAATGCAAACTCTGCATTGGCAAATTAAGATAAGAATTGCAGTACTGCAGTTCCCCATATGCTTCAACTCCAGATTAACCATGAGGGGCAAAATGCGGCTATTCTTAGCAGACAACACCATGAGGGCTGTGGGGAGGCAGAGTGTAACTGTCTGTAGTCCAGAGTCAGACAGGAGAAAAGGAGTGTCACTGGAGAAAAACTCCTGACATTTCAAGAGGTGTCTTCCATTATGTACCAGGCAAAAATGAGACCTTTAAAAACTTTTCAGTGAAGAAAAGAGAGCAGTGAGGCTGGGGCAGCCCTGGTGGGTGCCCTCTGTCCCTCACTATTGGGGGTTCGGCTCTCTGACCTGGGAGACTGAAAAGAAAAAAACCTTCTTAAAACCAATCCTCTTCGATCAAGTGTTTCCACTTTGACAAATATAAATTTTCTCACAAACTTGGTTTGGAACATTCTGGAACCGCTGCAGTGCAATCTCTGGTGGACTCTCCATCCCCAGCAAATGTCCAGGATTTCATAGCTCATGAGAGTAATGGCAAAGGCTGAAACTGGAGCCAGGAAGTTTGTGTTTCAATATCTGATCTGGTTTTCATTATGATACGTATCATCACATCTCTCTGCCTTCATTTCTACTGTGTTGTCTCCCATCTTTGTAAGGTAGAATTCTGAAAGTAGGAACACTGATTTTTTACACAGCATCTAGCACAACGAAGTTCTGGTTTCGTTTTGAGTTTGTAAATGATGTGAACAATCCTTGCACAAAGATTTAATATTTCTGTAAAGAAAAAGTAAACTGAGGGTCATAATGATATAATTATCTATTTACTATTATCTATTATTATGAGATAATAAAATATTATATATGTTGATCATTTTAAATGAAGAATGTCAGAGTGAACTAATTTTCAAAACCTAAATAGGTTATCCCTTGGGTTCTATAAAAACACAGAAATAAGAACTGTGTGAAAAGAAGGAATAGATACTGTAGTAATTTTGTTGTGCATGCAGTCACCTGTTATTGGCTAAGTTGGATATATGCATTAGTTTTTTCTGAAATAACAAGTAAACTTAATGACTGGGTCTCAAAAAAATTCTGCTGAATAATGGCTATTTGAATTTTTAAATAGTGTAGATAAAGAAAACTGAGATAATTCACTTCATGTATTTAAAAAGTGATGGATTCCATATCCTCCCTGCAGTCAATAAATACTCCCTCCTTAATCGAGGACTTTTGCCAGTTTGGTTGTCATTTGCACTGATTACTTCCCTCAAAAACATGACTTTAGATGAATTTGAAAGTAAATGGGACCAGTGTTCCTTGGGCAAAGGTGGAGATTCTGTGTCCAGTTCTGGACCCTTCAACTCAGGAAGGACATTGAGGTGCATGTTCAGGGAAGGGAGCCGGGAAGGCTCTGCAGCACAGGTGTGAGGAGGAGCAGCTGGGAGGGCTCGGCCTGGAGAAAATGAGGCTCAGGGGAGCCTCCTCAGTCTCTACGGCTCTCACCTGCGGCGGCCAGGGCTGGGTCGGGCTCTGCTCCCGGTAACAAGTGACAAGACCAGAGGACATGGTTTTATGCTGTGCCAGAGGACGTTCAAGTTCGGCATTAGGAAGAATATCTTCCCAGAAGCGGTGACTGGACACTGGAACAGGCAGCCCTGAGAGCGAGGGAGTCACCGTCCCCGGAGGTGTTCAAGGAAGGCCTGGACGTGGCACTCAGCGCCATGGTCTGGGTGCCGAGGTGGTGCTCGATCATGGGTTGGACTCCATGACCTCAAGGGCTTTTCCAACCCGCTCGGTTCAGCGATTCTGTGATGACGTGGAGTTGTTACGGAAGCGCTCCGAGCTCCCTCAGCGCCGCATGGCGAGCCAGGGTGAGCAGGTTCGTGACAACGTGGTGTCGGGGATTCGGCGCGGGCTGAACACACAACTTAAATTCAGTTTTGACTAGTTTCGCGGAGCTACCGCGTATTTAACAACACACATGCAAAACCTCTGTCTCCGCGTTCCGAGTCAGAACAACTTCCCGGGCGTCCGTCACCCTCAGCCCGGTGCCGCCGCCGGCCGGCAGAGGGCGCCGCGCGCGCCGCTCCCGCGCGGGGCTGGG
>VZRL01005185.1:2146217-2232336 GCA_013397895.1 Origma solitaria
TGGACGGACGGACGGACGGAGCCGCCGGGTCGCGCGGGAGAAGTTGCCGCGGTTTTGGGAGCGCTCCGGCCGGGATCTCCCGTCTCGCTGCTGGGCGGGAGCCTGCCCGCATCCCCCGCGCCGCTCCGGCTGCTCGGAGCGCCCCGGTCCTGCCGCCGCGGGAGCAGCGGGGCAGGGCGCGGAGCAGCGGCGCCGCCGGAGACAGGTGAAGTTGGGCTGGGGACGGGCAGCGCCAGCCGCGGGCTCGGTGCGGGCTCCGCCGCCAACTCCGCTCCGCCGAGCAGCGGAAAGTAGCGCAGCTGCCGCGGGCGCGGCGGTCGCGGCTGGGTCTGGGCTCTTCGTCGTGCGGGTGGCTTCTAAACCCCTACTTTTTACCTACCCGCCCATCCCCAGCCACAGCAGCAAAATGTGTTTGGGTTTTCTTTTTCCTTTCGTCGATTCTTCAATCAGTGTTATTAAGCAAGGCACGCATATACGCTTCTTCATTAACCATTCATTACTTCAAACGTTCATTCTTAATTTGTGCTCCTTCTTGTATTTATTTTCTGAATTATTATTCATTCAAGGTCAAACTGTATAGAGTTTGGACTTTATTTATGTGAAGATATGATGAGGACTCTGTAGTGCTGTTCCTTTCCTCCTCCTCCTCTCCCTCCCACTCCTGTGCCTGCCTGAGCGTTTCTGTAGAAGGCTTTTAAAAGAATAGATGGGGGTCGTAAAAAGTACTTGCTGACCGCTGCCTCCAGCTCTTTTGAAATATAATTGAAATGTATTGGTTAATTCCTCTAATGGAAACAAAGAATCAGCTTAAGGAATTGATTGCCTGAGAATGTAATTTTTGGAAAAAGATGTGCAGGGGATATCTGTGTGATATGGTGAGTGGGATAATGTACCTGTTAGAACTGGGTACCACTGAAAGTACCTGTGAGAGGACGTGGTGACAGCAGCTGTTGTTTGTGCCGTGTGTCACACAGGTAGGTGCCTTGCATGGCTGCTCAACTTCTGTTGTAAAACCTTCAAACTTTTAAGGAAACTGATTAAAAAGAGTAGTGAACTCTTTAGTTTCTGGAAAGATTCCAGTGGAATTTAAGTAATGCCATGTCAGAGATGAAAGAGATGGCATTAAAGTGAGATGCTGGAGTCCAGGGATACTTCTCAAGGAAGACTGGTATGGCTGTCGGGGTGTGCGAGGTGTGTGCGGAGCTGTGCGTGGGCTTGGCAGGTTCTTGGCTGGTTTGTGGAGCTGAGACCAGCTCAGAATGCACAACGTTGGGTGTTTGTGGGGGCAGGCTCGCGGTGTTGAGCGCTGAATTTCCCTGAGGATGGAAGCAGAGGGATTCTGTGCCTGCCTGTACCTTGCATAGTGTTGAGCTGGTTTTAGAGCATTGTGGAAGTTGCTGCTTTAACTGCTGTGAATATCAGCAAGGGGAGCGTGACCCTGCTGTAAGCTGTGACGATTTTGCTGCTTACTTTAGTGGGACTGGATAAAGTTTCATTGCTAATTATTACAAAAAGTATTGAGATGCTGTTCTCAGCGAAGTCTTTTCTGCAACACGAGGGAAGAGCAGAAGATTGTACACTCTGCTTTTTTATCTTGGTTCTGCGAGGGGAAGCTGTATCTATGCATCTTCGTACATGAAAACAGGATTTTTTCAGAATGCAGCATTGAAAAGCATTATCTGAAGAATCAGAAGTAAACATCACTCATTAGTAACTTTCTCTTGTGCTTTGCCTCAATGGTGTTTCAAAGATCCCATTTCACTCTGGTAATGGAAGACCAAAAGAGCTGTTAAGCTCCATCTGTATGCATTAGGGTAGGTGGTTGATTTGTACCCTGGGGCCATATTAGCTGCTATTTCATTACTTCTGGATCAGTGATGATATTCAGGAAAACTGTATTTGTAGTGACTGCTTTCTAGGGACGTCTGTTCACTAGAAAGCCTCACCGATAAGATCGCACGCCGTGTGTTTGCTGACGTGCTGCGCTGGTAGAGGCACCCGGACTGCTGCCTTCGGCTGCCTTTAGTGGCACAAAAGTTTTGGGGTTTGTGAGTGTGAAATGCGGATTCCCATGGGTCTCCTTGCTCCTTAATATAATTTTTTTTTACCTAACCAGTATTTGGTGTCTTACCTCAGATGAGCTGAGCTCTCGTGCCAGTTTTAGACACTTTCTTCTGTTGTGTTTGGGCACAGCAGCAGCTACCCCAGTGGCTGGGAGCAGAGGAGAGCCCGTGAGGAGCCTGAGCTGGAGCAGGAGAAACGTGCCAGATGCCGCAGGTACCCTGTGCCAAGTTCAGGGCTGAATAATAGCACAAAGATAGTGATGCGAGAGTGGTTCTGGGCAGTGGAAAATGCGAGTGGTGGTTGTACTTTGGAAGGTTTTGATTCCCTGCTGGTAGGTGAGCAGAGGGGCTGTGGTGGAAGATGTGCTGCGGTGTGAATGGTTTCATCCAGGTGTCCAAGGCAACTAAGCTTGTCTGGCTTTGCAGGCTGTAAGCAAAGAGTGGGATAAGAAAATACCAAAAAATAAATTCCTCTGAGTTGATGGTGCTGCATGGACACCACAAGTACCTGTGTGTGCTGTGCTTCCTTGCCCTGCACTGCTCCTGGTACCCCCATACCTTAACTGAAGCGGATTATGAAAGCTGAGCACCAGGGATGCTGTTGCAGATTAAAGAGGTGATGGAAGTGCCCCCAGGCTGTTGTTGAGGGAGGTAAGTTCTTCATTCTCCATCAGAGGTGTATGCTGTGCTTTAATGGGTTGTGCTGTGCCGGGCTCGATGCTATTGATGCGCTGGATGGGGGAAAGCAGGGACCTGTCTGCTCGACCCACCTGACGCAGAGCCGGTTTTGGGAACTTCTCGAGGCATTTTGTAGGTGAGGGAAACTGTCCTGATGGACTGCCTCGAAGTGTGTTTAGAAAGTGTGTGTCTGGGTTGTCAGTTTTCAGGAACTTTATTGAATTTTGGGGGGGCTTTTTCCAGTATGGTGAGACAAAAGCACTGTTTTCACAAGACAGGGCTGCTCTGTGGTTTGTTAACGCAATAGAAAATGAAAATTTGTCTGGTTCTGGCGGCAGTTCACAGGCTCCGGTGTTACCACTGAGGCTGAGGATCGGGAGTCCTGCTGGGGCTGCCTAGGGGTGAGAGCTTCTGCGGTTTTTCTCTAAACCAGAGAAGTTGAGAAGCTGTGGATGGGCTGTCATGCCTCATTATATTTGAGTTTCATGTTACAATGACATCAGACTTCATGGCCAAACTCTGTGCAGTTGTGGTGTGTTTCTGTGTGTTCTGAATCCTTCCATACTGTTGAGATTTTGCCCACATGTCACTTCAGCTCTTTGCCTGAACTTTGAAAATCTTGATTTTTTTTTTTTTTTTTTTTTTTTTTAAATGAGATAGCATTCCACCTTTTATTTGCCCCAGTATCATATAAAATAATGTAAGTGGGAAGGTGTGGCGTGGAACGGGAGTGTGATTGCCAGGTGAGGCCAGGATGGTGCAGAGGGATGCTGAGCACTGTCATACTCCTCTTGGAATCTGGGCATCCCACCTCATCCAAAGCAACTTCTAAGGTGGTGATGAAGTGGCTGCTGTGGTAGGAGAAACAGATAAAGCACCACAGACAAAATAAAGTACTGTTTATTTGAAGAAAAACAATTCTGGGAATTTGTGCCAGAGGATGAGAGCTGTGTTGGGTCATTTAGAAGCAGAAACTCTGCAAGGAAGGCAGCTTCTCTGCTCCTTCTGTGAGGCTGCGGAGGCCCAACCTCTGAGTCACTGGTGACCTGTTCTACCTACCTTACTTCTGCATCTAAGTACAAGTGCCCACTGTCTGTGGTCTGGTTTAGAGCATGACAGGAAAAAAATACTGTGCTTTGGACTAGCAGGCTTACCATGAATGTGCTGATAATGCTCTTTCTGCTTTGAATGCTTCCTTATTGAGTCATCTGTAGGTATTCTTTTGTACTTCTGCTGTATTTAGTTAAAACACTTGAGTATTAAGGACATGCTGCATCATTTTTGTTGGGAATGCTTTTAGTTGCGCTTCCTTTCTTATGATTTTTATTTGTTAAGCTTTTGTTCTGATTGAAACAAAATCTTCTGCTAATTTTTTTTGGAAAAGCATCTTGGTTTTTCTTTTCCGTCTCATCTAGCTGATGCTCATATTTGTGTCTGAAAATAAGGTAACTACTTTAAAAGGCGGTTGCTTTTTTTCCCCTACACCACCTGCACTCAGAACAGGCAGCTGTTTTGAGAAAGTCTATGGAATGGGGAAGGAAAGAGGTTCAAGGACCACCAAGAAAGCAAACAAAAAGCTGTGTTAGTGATGTGGGGCCAGAATGTGTGTGTGATGCGTGGTGTCAGTGCATGTCCCAGGCAGGTGGAGAAGCAATGACACTGAAGATAAGCTGCTGCCCGATGCCCGTGGTGGCTCTGGCATCCCTCGGTCATGCAGACTCCATGTTGATAAAGGCAGAATCTGCAAACCCAGTTGCAGTGCAGTGAGGTGTCTCACTGTGACCTGAAAGGGTAGCATGAACCAGCAGAGAGGGACAAGGGTTTTACTAGTGAAATGGACATTTAAAGCTTCTTAAAACCCACTAGAAAGTGGAGGAGTAGTCACGCTGCTGACTCAGTTGTTTGAACAGAAATTGTGATGGTGCAGGAAAGGGATATTCTGGTAGTGAATAGTGTGGGTATTTTTCAGAGGTTGGAGATAGTATAACTTAATGTGGCAAACTCTGGCCCCAGCCTTGTTAGGTGTGAGGTGGGATTCCTTATCTGTCTGGAGGTTGCCCGGAATGGACAGAAAGACACTCTGTGCCATTTGGCTCTGTCAGACTGGCATTGCCTTCCAAAAGAAAGATAAATGAAACAATCTCTTCACTCGTTAGGTATAATTGTGGCTGTTTCTGATCCATCTCTCACAATAACTTGTAATTCACACTGGCATTGTTTCAGCACACGGTGACAGCAATGGGGAATTCTGTCTGCTGCATGTTCGACAGGGATTTGTGAAGAGCATAGGTTGCCATAGCACATTGTGGGATATATAAATATATATCTTTAAAAATATATGATTTTTTGGACAGGTGCATTAGCACAGTGGTATTGTGTCTTTAGATGGATGTTTTTGTCTTTGCTTAAGCACCTGTTTTAACTGAATTGCTGGGTTTTCATTGCAAAATTGATGTCAGCAGATAGTGGAGAACAGAGCAGAGAGCCTGAGGGTACTGCAGTGGGGGGGAAATGACTCCTGGGCATTAACATATGCGTTCTGAGACACTCCTGACAACTGTAGGCTGCAAATATTTATGATTCTGTAATTGATTTCAGGTATCTGTAGTAAACACGATATACACCTTTGGTAAAGGAGGAAGCAGCTTGAAGTGATTGCCACTTTCTCCAGCAATGATGTGCAGTTTATGGAACATCAATTTTTAGTGTGGGGTATTCATTCAGGAGAGAAAACTTAGGTGGTGGGAGGCTTGACAGTCATGACAAACTTTATTTTACAAAACCATCCTAACAGAAACACACGATAGCTTTTCTTCCACTGTCTTAAATTTTTTTCATCTCTGCGTGTCTTGTTTGCTATTTAAAAATTTATCTGTGCTCCATCTTGTGAAATGTTTTGAAACAGTCAGAAAAATCACCTGTCCTGTGTAGGAATATCTGTTGACTTAAATTACAGTTAATAAAACACAGAACACACCCACAGCACTGACTGTAATGGATGGAAGAGCAAGCTGAGGATGTAGCACAATGAAGGTGAGCACAATCCCGCTGTTAATGAATGGGATTAAAACTCGAGTTTATGAGCGAGGGAGGCTCTCCACTGGGATGGAGTCTGTTTTGTGGCTGGCTGTTTGTCTCCAGGGGGTTGAAACAGAGCTCTCTTCCATGGCCTTTCTGAAGCTCAGCACAGATGATTTGTGTTCTCCCGGAGAGTAATTTGTCAGGAGATGAACGCCAATATGCTCAGTGTTTGCTGCAATAGCAAAGACAAGTCCAGTTAAAGACTTATTTCTTGGGGTAAAGTAATTTTTAAGCTTTCCATCATAAAAAAGTCATAAACACCTCTGCCTGGCCTAGATTTTTTTTTTTTTTCCATCTCGAGTACTTTGGTGGCAAATTCAGGTGCTGCAGAAAATGGAACAACCCAGAGCTTCCAGTGGGGGCGGACACAAGTTTGGTCCCTGGAGAGCATAGTGCTCATGAAAGGTCACTGTTTCAGAAGTCAAATGATTTGGGAGCTTGGAAAATTTGTCTAGACTTTGCAGTATATTTTTAAGTAAAACTTTGATTCAAAATAGAAATAGAAACAAAATGTGCAAAAGGTTAAACTTCCCTGAAATGAAGCCATAATTTTTCTGCAATAAAACTTGGCTGACTAAACGAAAACTTTAGTGTTGTTTTCTAGCAGAGGCAAAAACAAAATAAGCATTCAGTTCTTGTTCAGTCCTTTTTTCTTTGGGGAAGGGAGGTGTGGGGCGTGACACTTTTTAAAAAAAAAAATATTTCTTTTTGTTTAACAGAGAAGCCAAACTGTGTGCAGCTCTAGAGCACCAAGGATTGCTGTCTTCCTGTTACTTCTTTGGGGCTGAGCTGGGGATGATTCTTCTTCAGTATCAGGTGTAAATTAGGTTTTATGCCCAGGCTGGATGGGGCTTGAAGCAACCTGGTCAAGTGGAAGGGCTCCCTGCCCATGTTAGGGGGTTGGAATGAGATCATCTTTAAGGTCCCTTCCAACCCAAACCATTCCATGGCTCTACGATTCTATTAAAATTTGGTTTTGGGACCAAGGAAAAGGGATGTGTGAGTGACAACCAGGAGAAGGTGGCAAATTGAAAAGGAGCAGTGATGTGATGGGAAGGAGTTTTGGGCAGGAGTTTTTTGCTAGTGGAAACAGGAGAGGCAAGCAAGTGAGCTGGTGTTCAGGAATGGATTTGGACTGTAAATGTGTTCAGAAAGCCAATGGCACGAAGGGGCTGATTGGCAGGGAGGGAAGAAAAGACATGAAAAGGAGACATGATGCAACTCTGCTTTTACTTAGCTGCAACAAAAAAGGATGTTTTGTGCCGCTCTGACTGTGATGGAAATGGGAGCCAGAAAGGAGAGAAGAAACTTTAATGAACAAGAGGATGGAGACAGACATGATGGAGGCTTGTCAGGATTTGTTTTTTCCCTTAAAATCTGTAAAACCCTATTCCCATCCTTGAAAAAGCCTTTATATATTTAGGAACATCAATGGTAATATATCATGTCAAATTCATTTGTTATATCTGCTTATATCATGTCTAATTTTGGCAGGAATTATAACACTAATTACATTTACTGTCAAGTTGATTGCCCCTTCCCCGTGCAGCTCTAGCTGAGCCTGTCTTGCTCTCTGTTTAAATAGGTATAACTTTTTTCCCTGGCTATTTGGAAGAGTCTTGGCTGTGGAATGCCCTTTCTCTGGGTCTAGAGAAATACCAGCTTGTCAGTCTTCCAGATGAGCTGTAACGACTTTCTTATCAGGAAAGGTTTAAAGCAGAAAGGTATTGATGGGCTAGAATTATCAGATTTCATTTTATTTTATTTGAGAGAGGGGTTAGAATGGATAGGATATATATTTTCTTTTTTTTTTTTCTTTTGGGGTATGTGCATGGGGTGTTTGGCACCTAGTAAAAGACCACATACATTAATTACTCTTTGAAAAGAAAATGAAAGATGCTTTGTGGGGCAGTTCTGAACATGACGTTCTCTCTTGCTTTTTCTAGACATCAAATCAACCTCTGTGTTTGACAGCTTAAAAATACAAATTAGATGAAGACAGTAAATAGTAGATTTATTATTTTGATTCTGGGATGCTCTTAATGAATATTCCTGGAAGAAGCAACAGGGCAGCTGAGTAAGAAGCTGTGGGGAAAATGTGAGGCAAGAAGGTTGAGTGGGGAGTGGTGTTAGCAGGAATAAAGAAAATGGAACTTGGCACTGTGGCTTCGCTGAAAATAATCATAGCAATAGTCATCCTCCTGCAGAGGATGATGAGGGGGAATGCAGTATGGGATGCAGAACTTTATACAGCTAGGAAAGCATTTTCAAAGTGTTTTGCCAAAACACCTCTGGAAGGCGCAGCCTAAACTGAAGTAATTTGGAAGGGCAGAGTTTGGGAAGCATCTGATCCTGCAGAGGACCATATTTGGAGGTGAAAAATTTGGCAATTACTTGTCCAAAATGGACTTCAATTTGAGGTTAGAATGAATGCCTGTCTGCCTTTAGGAAGATACAAATAGTTACTATTTTCTGCTAAGCTTGAAAAGAAAAATCTGAATAACACTACTGGGAGTGAGAGTTAAAGGTCAGAAACTCTGAATAGCAGCATTAATTGCTCCCTTTAAAGGATATAAAGGATCAGAGTCTTCCAGGGCTTGCCTAAGGAGGAGAGCAATATTAATGTCAGTAAGGGATGATACAACAAGACTCAAAAAGGGAAGGTGGGGTAGGTTTTTTCCCCTGTTACTCCAAAATAACATGAACATACAATTAACTTGGGTGTAACCTCAGAGTCTGAGGTATTGTGGTGTTGCTTCAGTTGTGTGTTGTGTGTATTAAACAGTTGTCTGTTCAATACTTTTTATTCCGTTGTGCAGGATCACACTGCATGAAAAATTACCAGCAGGATTAGATGTTGCAGTGCACACAGGATTGCCTTGGCCCAGCCAGTGTAGAGAACTTCTTTTCTTCTTTCTTAAAACCTCTAGGTCTTTTCTAAGATTATTATCACAGCCTTTCAGCAAATGATGCCACGGTTGATTTTCCACCTTTGTAAATCTGCAGGTTTGAATTGTTGTCTTTGCAAGTTGTGTTCCATTCTCTTAGGTGGTGTTTTAATGTTACATACTCTGATTAAAAAAGATGGGGTGCCTTGGAATAAGTAAATTATCTTATGCATACTCCTACTGTTGCTGAGCTCTTATCATTAGTTCAGGCTATGTTGGAAAAATGTAAATATTGAGGGAATCAGTGATATATGATAGAACTTGCTGTTGAAATGGATTATGCTTTTTCATAATGGCAATAATTTTTTAAGGAACTTGGGTTTCCATAGCTGCCTGTAAGATTCCGTATAATGATAATGAAGCTGTTCTGCTTTCCTTCTCTCACTCATATATTCGGAAGATTACTTACATGCTTATTCATGTAAGGAAGCGTTTTGGAAATCAGGACTTCCCCGTGTTGAAGAAACAAATAAAAAACTGTTGTATCTACAGTTAGATTTGCAAAGAGTCCTTGTTGTAAAAGCACTTGATGCTAAAAATGTTGTTGGGTTTTCCTTACTCCGGAGATGCCTTCCCAACTCTGTGCATCCCTCGCTGCATCCTTTAGGAAAAATCCTCTTGTCTCTGGGAAATGAGGAGAGTTGAGGGGAAATTATCATAATTTGCAAACAAGAATGCTTTTTTAACATTTAAATTGGTTTAACTTCATAGCCACAGGTGGCAGATTTTTTTCTTCTCTTGATTTCGCATATTCTTCTTGATGATCTGTTGAAAAGGATTTAGGTTTGGCTTTGTCAGTTAAAATAAGAAAAAAATACTTGCCTGCTGACTATTTTTTGTTTAACTTCTAGGAGCTTGCCTTCGCTGGGATAGATTTTAGATTTTGTAAGCAAATCCTGTTGGACTATGTAATGATGTGTTTGGATTAAGTTTCCTCCCTATTGCACATTCTTCAGGAAAATGTATTTTCTGTTAGTCTGGTATGGTTAGATGGCTGTACAGGATAGATTTTGATTGCTTCTGAAACAGCAGAAGTCTCCTAGGCAATTCTATTAAATTCCAGGTAATTCAAGGGAGGGGAGGGAAAGGAGTTCACCTCCTCCCCTTACCCTGCCAGGCTCTCCTCAGGCTGGGCTCCGATGAAATGTGAGGCTGATGGGTGTAGCTAAGAATCTTCTGATGCTGATCTTGGATGGAGTGTGGTAAGTAAAACATAAGGTTGCACACAAAAGATGGTTAAAAAGCTGTATCCAATACTTCAAGCTCTTTCAATACACCATTGGAGTACCTAAGTGTTCTTGATTTTTGTGTTTTTATCTCCGTAGTTTCATGAGTTCTCTAAGCACGGTGAGGGCTTGCTTGTTGGATTGAGTAACAGTGGAAAAAAGGAAACGCTTAAGCTTAAACTCCACTTTAAATACTTGAAGTATTTCATTATAGTAAGCTTATATAAAAAAAAAAAAGTAATTGATATCTGGCAGAGGCAAGACTTACATTCTTAGGGTGGGCAGTGAAGACCCCGTTAGGCAGGTGTTCAAGATCGGGTGTGCTCCTTGTAGACTGAATTTTTTTACTAACAATGTCTGCATTTTCTGTGACTTCAGATCCCTGAAAACAAATAGTTGCAGGTTGAAATATTGGCAGCCTGGCAGTGTATTTAAGCTTGCACTGTAGATGACTATTACATTTGTTTACTATCTGGGGATGCCGCTTGCAGAGCTAAAAACCCTCTGAGCTGATTGTTATCAACCTCTTAAAAGGAGTGGTAAAGTAGGAGTGTCAAATTCTGTCTGACATCTGAATAAAGCTTTTTTTTTGTGTGAACTTATCCAAAACTCTAAAAAAAATAATACAGTAACTAATGTCTGACCTTTTAATTGAAAGTTCACTAGTTTTTTTCAGGAGTTAGTGTTGTCAAGATACTTTTGCAGTGTAGTGCTCTTGGTGGCAGAGCTTTTTGTATTCTCCTCGGCGGATAAATGATTAATGATCTCAACACTGCCTTCTGGATCACCTTGTAAGAGGTCTCCTTCATCAATCTGGCAAGGGGATTGTATGGCAGTTTGCACCCTAATTACAGTCCCCAGCTGGGGATGTGCTGCTTAACAGATGACTTGTAGCAGAAGTGGAGTCAGTGCAGATATGGATGGCCACGGAGTTGTTTGATGCCCGGCTGCTAAAATTAGATTTCCTTCTAGAAAAAAACATCCACTTCATATAAGCAGTGCGGCAGATAAAAGTGTTTAGCTGGAATTAACTCTGTAACTTAAAGGTTTAATAATAACAGCGGTTGTGTGTTTTGCTGTTTTCATTGTTTCCCTTCCCTTCTCTTGCGGTCTTATAGACCAGGGCAGTATTGCAAGCCAGAAGTTTTATTACCAGTGGAAACATTAAGGTATTCCACAGGGCAAAACAAAAGTGATTCAAAAGGTGCTTTTACACATAATAAGTTTTAGCATTGAGCAGTTTACCCAGAAGGCAGCAGATTATTTCTAGTGGTCTGTCATTATTGTTGGCCTTTTTTTCTGGCTCATTTGTGGTGTAATGCTGCTGCTCAATTAAGATGTATTTCGGTGGAAACCATGAATGACAACGTCCACCACGCATATTGCTAAGCATATACATCCGTGCCTATTGCTCAGGCTGACAACTGTGAGTGCTGCTGAGAAACAGCTCATTTAAGGACTAAGGCATGGAGGAAAACTTGTACAGGATCCAGTCAAACACAAAAGCCAAGCGCCCATTTGGTGTTTTGACAATGGAAAGATTTTAGGCTTGGGAAGGATATGTAATTGCCAAATGGTTTTCCATGGATCTATCAGTGTTTTAGTAGTCGATATTGCCAAAACAGATAACATTATGAATATCTTGACGATCTGGGGAAAAAATCCAACTTTTTTTTTTAATGATATGGATTTATTTTCATGATCCCAGGATCGTCTGAGCACTGATAACTTCCCATGGGGTGACATCAATTGGAAGGGTAAAGGCAGTGGAAAGGAGTACCAGTAGACTGAGCCTGGAGGTGGAATATTAACTATTTGTGCTTATATCCTGAAGAAAACTAGAACTGAAGAATTGCAGGGATTGATATTTTTGTTTAGGACAGTAGAAACCTTCAGCAGTGCTGTGGCTGCTGTGAAGATGTGGGTGTTCATGTTTGACTTCATCTAACTTGAAAGAGGAAAAAAAGTCTTTACTACTCTGTGATAAAGTAGCCGACTATACCTGACCTGTGTTTTAGTGCTGTGGATTGGCAGCAAATCTTGGCAGTCTGGGAGCTCTACTCTTGGAGAATGGGGAGGAGCTGATAGGTGTGTGTGGAACAGGAGTTTATCACTGTCTTGTCCTAGGTTTGGAAGAAAATTCTCTCAACTTTTTACTCCTAGAGATGGTCAGATATTGGTTGGTTATGGTGTGTTTACTTCTGCTAGGTTTTCCTCCCCATGAGAAGTGGAGGAATTGACTGCATTGACTATATTGTCTGGAAATCACAAGCACTTTATGGTGGAAACACTTCCAGGAGATCATTTGGAAGGCTCTGGTCTCTTTGACCCAGATTTGATCTAAGTTGGAGCTCACAGCTTTCCCTGTTATGGTTCCCCCTTGCTCCTTTGGCTCCCACCAAAAGCCAACAGTCCTTCTGTGCTTTACCCTCAGCTAAAAACTAAAGGTTGGCTCTTCAGCCTCTTTTATTGTCTTGTTAAAAAGCAGATGCAGTGTCTCCTCCCTATCCGTCTTTCAGATGGGCAAGCAGCACGGTTTGGTGTTCTTGTGAGCATCATCACTCTTCTGTTTGCAGAAGCAATTGGAAGCAAATGATCCAGGTCGTCGTTATTACTCATATTTTGTTTTTTTCCAGTTCTGCAGCTTCAGCTCCTTATTTGAGCTCCGTTGACACGTCATGAAACACCACATTTTGGTCTGTAGTTGTGCATATTAATAGTCCATTGCTGCACAGCCTCTCACTGAGCTTGGTTTTCCGTGGTGGCTCTCCTGGGTTTTGTTCCAGGACAAATACATTGTAGGTACTCAAGAGGAAAACATTTTCTCCTAAATTATTTTAGCAAATGGAAACCCTTTTTTACTCTGGCTGAAGACTTTGTCTTGGCTGTAAGCCTGAGAGATTTAAACATTTCCAGTTCCTTTTATTGTTCAAACCTGTGCAGCATATTTTAAGTGAGCGAGCAGTCTGTCAAGTTACTAGAAATCATTACTTTGCCAGAGAGTTATCGAATGGATGTGAAAACAGGTGTTTGTCAGATTTTTACCTTCTGGACTGAATATTTTTGATGTTTGGGAACTTTTATCTGCAGTCAGCCATTGTGCTTTGTAGAGGAGAAGGCTTAATTCAGATTATCTAAGCAATCAGGGAGCAGAGATGCGGTTCTGTGATTCATAATTGAAATTTAGCCTTTAGATTAACTTCATTAGTATGCTGTTGAACAAGGACAGGGTGTTAATAAATGAAAAAATCCTTCTGGGTTGAAGCATCAAGAGCCACAATAGGTCTTTGCAGTTCATTATGAATTTTTTATTTTTGCTGTGACAGCATTATTTTTGATTTGACCATTCTCCTTTTGTCTTTTTGTCTTTATTCCTCAAAATTGTACAGAGAGAAATATAGAAAGGTTTTATCTGATGTGAGATTAAACCCAAAATTCTTCTAGTAAAGCCACATTTATAAGACCTTCTGAGATCAGGAAAAGGAACATTAAAAAATAGACTTCAGTTTCCTTTCTGACTGATAATTTAGAGTAATGAGTGAAACCTGACTTACGTGCTTGAAAGACGTGAAACTTTCTGAGGAAGCAAAGACTACAGAATCTCCAGTCATTAGCTTGTAAATGTTTATAAAACATACCCGTTTTTCCTACTGAGATGACAAATATTCATTTCTGCCTTCCATATTCTGATTACATTATAAATTCTTCATCTTGAGTTTAATTAAAGGACTTTTCCAACCTAAATGATGCTGTGCATATCTCACAGAAGTCCATGGGCCATCAGTGTAGAAGGGAGTATTCAGACTTCTCCAAGTGGAATTTTCTTGCATGAAATAAAGGCTAATGTAGTTGAGTTTTGAATGACTGTGCTGTAACTGGAGGAAGTTGCTACTGGTTTTATTTATAAGGTGTTTTTGCCATTTTTATCCAGTTTTTTTTTAATGTTTTGCATGGTTTTATAGAAGACTTTGATAGATTCTCATTCATTAGTTGTGGAGCAGTGCTAAGAAAGTAGGTTCACAAAAAAAAAATTCCTGTTACCAGAATGGAAAAGAAGAAGATACTAGACATTTTTGGGTCCTTCCCATCTTCACAGTTGCTCTTGATCTCCCTAAAACCTGTACCAGAATATTTTGAGTTGTCTGTACATACGCTTTTCAGTGGAAAGTCGTGCACTTGATGTAATCCTCTGTGCTTTGAGGTGCCGAGGCATCTGCTTCGGCAAGGAAGGATTACGGATGTAGCTCTTTTTTCTGCGTTCAGCCTTGAGGGAAGCACAGATTGCTGAACAACAGAGCAGATTGGTGTCTGGTGCTTGAAGGGCTGGGAGCTGAGTTTGAACTCCTGCACGGAGGCTGTGTGGGCTTGCAGGGCTTTGGGGAGCTTTGGGAATTACTGCGGCTGAGAGTCTGGGGTAAGGGCAGTGGTGACGGCCTGGAGTTTGGAAAAGGGGAATGAAGAGATGAACAAAAAGTCTGAAGTTATAATAAGTGGTGTGTCAAGTCCTTGAGTATTTGGGAAAAGCATAGACTGTGATCTCCTGATGTATGTGAATGGGATATGTTGCACTTAGGATTTGGTGTGGGGGAACAGACATCTAAAAATTGCTAGAAAGTTGTGACTGAGAAAAAATAGCTTGTATGAGGCAGCTTAAGATATATGGAGTCTAATAACTTCCGTTGTTTATCCCTATGGAAGACGAGTCCTAACCAGGAGACATAGCTCACATCCCAAAATGTCTTAATTCTCACAAAAAGCTATTGTTAGGAAACCTTGACTTTAGATATGCTGCTGGACTGCTGTAGGGGAAAATTGCACCATCAGTGGTTTCTAGCTTACTGCAACCACTCTGCAGGAGAAGTGACATATTTTCTGTCCAGAAGGATCCAGCCCCAAAAATACAAATTAAAAATATTTTTTAGCTCACTTCATTTTTTTTGTTCTTTTTATGAATATTTGCTATGCCTTTGATCAGTACTCAGACTGTTGTATTCAGTTTTAAGTAGGGAAGACTAATCTGTAAGAGCTTCCATTTTTCTAAGAGAAAACCATGCACAAGGAAAGAGGAGAGAGAGAAAAGGAAGTAAATGAGAGAACTATGGAGTTCAGATAACATTTAGCTATAGTCCAATAGTGCAGAGTTTGAGTGATGAACTAGCTACTTGAAGACCAAAAGATAAACTCGATCTCCCCATAATCATTAACATTACACTTCATGGATGCAGTGAGAGCAAGCACAGTTGGTCAAGGTACTTGAATAAGGGACGATGGTGGCTTTGATTCACTTAATGAAGTGGGGTTTCCAACAGGAAAATAGTGTGAGAGAAGTCCAAGAAACATCTAAAGAGATCGGGGAAAAAAAAATGTTTGCTTTTAAGGATGCCACTGCTGATGTTTCATTTCAACAAGATGCTGTAAATAAATTCCCTGGAGATGCTCAAGAGTTAAATATGCTTTCCAGTATTTTGTTTTCTATAATAGAGAGCCTTTCTGGTTACCAGCATTTTTTTATTCATCCTGATTCTTAAGCTGGGAGGAATCCCCTAACCTTGGCAGCTCCAGCAGGGGAGTATATTTAGCCTTTGCACACTCTGGAAAACTCGGGTCTGAGCTAGGGCACCCACGGCCTCTCTTAGCTGCCCTCACTCCATAGATTTGCCATACTGAAAGAGAAACACATGAACTAGAGATTGTGCTTAGTTCAAAGCAGTTAAGGCAAAATGCAAACAGTCATTTATCTACAAAATCTGAAATAGTAAAATCCTGGATGGAGAAATGAGAGAAAAATCTTCACTTCCTTGTTCATTTTCGAAGGTTAAACTGGAAAGGTTTGTCTGTGTGATGTGTTGGAGCCTCTCTTGATATGATGGGGGTCAAGTGTTTCTCTTGCATTCTTGACGCTTCCCATAGTGTTAACTGGAGAATATTCATAAGTATGCTGGTGTTTATGGCCAGTCTCTCTTCTAAAGTCTCATGAAAGATGCAGACAAATTTAACCTTTTAACCATAGTCAAGTTTTTCTTATCCAGAGGTTAGCTTGACCAGTCAACTAAAATAGCTGATGCCTTATTTCCTTTTATTTATGCAGTTGAGAAGGCTCGAGGAAATGGCCTTAAGCTCAGATAGGGGAGATTCAGATGAGATATATGGACAAAGTTTTCACTGTTAGGGTGGTCAGGCATTGAAAGAGGCTGCCCAGGATGGTGGTGGAGTCACCACCCCTGGAGGTGTTTGAGTGGCGCTGGGTGGTGGGGTTTAGCGGTTTTGGGGTTACAGTGGCAGTGCTGGGCTGACAGTTAGATTGGATGATCTTCAAGATCTCTTCCAGCACTGACAGTTCTATATTCTTTGCAGATCCAAATGTGTATAATTTCCTAGATTTAATTGATAACTTAATTACTCCTTGCCTTAATGAAGGATAAAACCCTTCTGCTACATCTCTTTGGTGATTTGACTATCTTTGTATAAGAAGTCTCTTGTACTGAATCTTGTGCCATGCTGTGTAGGAACTGTGACAGACACAAATAATTAAAAAACACATTGCTCAATACTGGTCCTTGATTGAGACCATGTCACATTGACAGGTACCTGGTGTGGTGTGACTGACCCAGCCCATACAACCTCTGAGAAGTTGTAACACATGGTTATCCTTATTCTAATGAAATTTTATGGTAAAAAAGTTTGGTTTCTGTAAGATAAATGTATATGAAATATAACCACAAGGGAAGACCTTTCAGTGAGCGGACATCTTCTCTGCTCTGTTCTCATTCTCTGCACCCCTTTTTCCCTTGTAGCTTCGTTTCATGGATGTGTCCAAAAGAGGAAACAGAGTGGGAAAATGTTGAGACCCAACAGAACCAGTATGAGGTTTTTTCTTGATTTAAATGGGAATGCAAAAGCTAGTGTTCCTGTCCTTAGCTTTAAATAAATTTCCCATGGTATAGAAGCACTATCTGGAAATAGACTATCAATGTGACTTGGCAGAGTTTAAGCAAAAATGAAAAAGCAAGAGTAGAGTCTGTTTCCAGCTGTTAATATTATTATTTTGGTATTCCAGAATTTCATGGCATCCTTTCCTTAAATAACTCACAGGATCACAGCCTGAGTTTTTAAAACATCTGCTTGCTTGTGGAAGGTATTCTGGTAGGCTGTTTCTGTTGAAACAGAGCTTAATCTCTGGCTTCACTGATCCTCTCTTTTAGTCAGAGCTGTCACTTACTTCAGGTCAGTTCAGGCACGCTATAAATCAGGACCTTCTCACTAGTCAATCAGTGATTGATTTAGTTTTGCAGCACTCGAAGGCAGTCGTTTCTGGTTTAAAACTGAGTTAACGTGGCCTAACAGGGTTAAGCACATTGCTGGGAGCTTGTGGGTTCTGGAGCCAAGACTGGTCCGTTGTTACTGGTTTGCAGTGTGGACATACGCAAATAATTTTATGATTTAATGTGGAAATACTTGTTGTGCTTCAGTCTTTGTCTTTTTTTTACCCCCTGCTATGTTAATTGAGTTCTTTAAGGCCCTGGAGTTGGAGTGTCCAGTGTTATGTAGCTTCCCTAGCACCTGGAAGTACTTAGAAATGGAAAACCATTCACCCTGGTGTGTGTCTCAGATGGAGACATTTGTGCTAATGGAGCTTTAAAAAACAGCAAAAGCTATGTTTGCAAAGGCCCTTAACACTTTTGCAGAATAATGGAAAATACTACTAAATACAAATTTTTTTTTTTTTAAAGTATGTAGAGACCCTTCATCCCATGCCATCTCTACTCCACAGCCCATATATTGGAAACACTGAAAGCCTTTGCCGTACTGAATAGTGGATAGCAAGTGCATCATGATGGGACTGAGCTCTGTATGTTAATATTAAAAAATACTTGGGAGGGACCAAGTTCTCTGATGTGCAGTTTTGATTTCTGTGCCTCACACCGTATGAGGAATTACCCTCACGTGTTGGTATTCCTGTGAAGGGAAGAGCTGTGTGTATACACTTGTGCCTCCCTGGGTTTCAAAGTTAGCTCATGTGTATATTCTGTAGCCTTTCCATAATCTCAGAAAATGGGAAAGCACTGCTGGTGTGAAGATGCTAAACATTTCCGCTTATTAGTAAAAAAAGAAAAATCCCTTGAAAATCATCCACTTTTTAAAATGGAAAAAAGTTCAGACTTCTATAATTGTTTCAAAATTTAGTAAGCTTTATAACTAATAATAAATGAAGTCTATTTTTGAGAGGCAGACAGAACTACAAGGATAACTGATAGCAAATCAAAGGAAAGTAGAAAAAGACTTTCTTCCTTCTGTTTCCCCTCTTGCAGTGTGTGGGTCTTCCGCTGTGGTGTTCTCCTACTTTGACATTGCCCCAGTTAGGTTGGTCGGAAGTTATTGTTGCTAGGAGGGAAATGTTTTTTACATTAGAAAGGTGTTTCGTTTGACTAGCCTTGGAAGGTGGTTTTTTTTCAATAGTAGTTCCATTGCCAAAATACAGCCAACATCACAGTGAGGGCAAGTAAGGAAATCTAAGGAATACATTTTCTGACAGTACATGTTTTTTTTTGTTTTTCAGCATGACTCTAAAATTCTGTTCTCTTGAAAGAACCATGAGGCAATACTTCTGGTTTTCTGGTTAGGGAAAAAAAAAGTGACATATTCTGTCTGCTCTGTGGACTATCCTTGGAACAATTCCAGAGCAGTGAGGGATGCTGTGGGTAGCGAGCAGGATCCTGCAAAGCAGACTGCCCTCGGTGTTCAACAGAGCGTCTCTAACTTATTTAGCTCTTTTATGTCTCAATATTCCGTATTTGCTGAGGAGTGATGGCTGCTGCTGTGTGTTGGGATTGCTGCCTGTGTCACAAGCGACTGGATTGATGAATCGGTGCTCCCTGGAGGAGCTGTGCTCCCTGTGCCAAGCTGACATGGCACACACTGCCACATCCTCAGCTCTCCTGCAGGAGCACCAGCAGGGACTGTGACAAGCTGCACATTAGTCCAAAAAGGTTCTTTCTGTGCATCTTTAGCTTTTTTAAATGCATGCCTGTATTTGTGCCAGAATTTCTGAGTAATTATTCTGTTAAAACATGAATATTTGAAGTAACTAAAACAAATGAGGTGTGATAACATTAAATACAACTGAATTTGCATAATCTATTTAATAGATATGAATTGTTACTGTGTTTAGTTTAATTTGTCATCATTTGCCCTGCTTTACTATTGTTTTGGATGCAAAACAATTAATGTCTAAATACTTACTCTCCTACAGAGGCTTAGTGACATCCATAAAGGAGTTGGTTGCCTGACTCAGGAATGTGTCTGCTTATTTTTCCACCTCACCTTCTCCTTCCTGATTCCTTCTTTCTACTTTAGAGTTTGACCACTCCAATACTTGAGCAGCAGCAGCTATAGAGATGAGAATGAACTGAAGCCAGCCCTGGTAAAGCAGGGAGTTAATAATATATTTATAAGCATACTATATATAGGTACTTCAGTATCAATATATACTATTAAATAATGTATAAGGTATTTACAGGAAAGAAACTTCAGCTCTGCAGAAGCAATTGCACGTACAATTACATGGCAACGAGCGTCACACGCTGTGTTGTAGGTATAGGTAATGTTAGGCTGTTTAAAAACAAGGGGAAAATTGCTGTAAAAGTCCAGAATGGGCTAAATGCCGTCTCAGATCTTGAAGCAGGTTATAAAATTGTTCAGAGAAATCTTTTGAGGTAGTAGACAGAATTTAAAAGCCCCGCATGACTTTGAACTTGAGAATTGGAGCATCTTCTCTGAGAGACTTGTCAGTGTAGGAGAGCAGTGTTTTAGTGAGCTACCCCTAGAATAGATCCCGTGGGGAGCTCAGGATTATTGGAAACCTCTCCACCAACTGTTGGGAATATTTGTTCGGCTTTGCCTTCTTTAATAGAAGAAGTAAATGGTTGTATGATAGGGCTTTGGAGATTAAAGAATGGTTTTTGATTATATGGAAGAAAATGAGAGCTACTCAGCAGTGTGGAAGATTGGTCTTCAACTCCAGCAAGGCAGGTGGCAGAAATCCCTGTGTAAATGTTAACACCTAATAAAATCAAAGTTTTTGTTTCTGTAGTTTCACCATATTAATGGGAGAAAGGGGAAGAAGAGGTTAATAATTTACAGTATAAACAATATGTTGGCTTATAAGGCAATTTCTGTTCAAAGGCATTAAGGCCTTTGAAGGAAAACATGAGTGTTCTCTGCTTCATACATGTAAACAAAACCAAATGAAAACAAAACCACAGACAAGCAAACAAACCTCCCAGTTCCCCGCAACAAACCCCAAACGAAAAAAATCCTCTGAACGTAAACAACCCAAATGTTAGACAGCTGTCTGCTTTGACCTGGGAAATCTTATCCCGTGTCCCATCACCTGATATTTAAGCTGTTTGTTTTTATAGACAATGATTTCAAGATAGTTCTTGTTTGGAATAATCCAGCGAGTAGTAGGATGAAAAGAAGCGTGGATAACGGAGCCAAGAGGAGCAGTTGAGCACAGGAGTTGGGGCTCAGTGCCAGCAGTGATGGCTTAGGTGATCTCTGTGCAGGAGGCAGTGCTGGACACGACAGGAGATGGATTTGAGGACACTTCCCTCTCCTGGGGCTTTGGAGAGAAGCTGCTCCTGCCCTGGTTTCTTCTGGCTACAGAGTGCTGCTGCCAAACCTGCTTTTTTGTCCTCTCAGGGGTTTGTTCTGAGCAGAAGACACCACAAGAGCTGCAGACAAGGACCTAGTGCTACCTTCAAGTGTTTCTTAATTCCCTCGCTATTCTGTCACAGCTCCATCCTAGTAACCTCCGACAGGGATCCTTCCCTCAAAACAACCTGACATTGAGTGAGGATAATACACTGCTCCCTGATGATGATGATGATGGATGCACTAATGTTATTTGACATGTATTTCATCTTAAAATTAATGTCGCCTTTGATGTCATGAAGGTTGAATTCAGAGAGGATAATTGATTCTTGAGCTGAAAAGATGTCTTCAAAGTTCTTGACAGTTGCTGGTAGCTCAGGTTGCAGTTGTGTCCTGGCTGTCATTTCAGAGGCAAACCATCCTGGCAGCCTGCTGGGTGGAAGTACCAAAACTGGACATGTCACATGAACAGCATTGAAACAGCAAAAACTGAGTGGTTTGGGAGTTTTTTTGCCTTTCAAGTAAAACCCCCAGGATTTTTTAGAGTTGCAAAGTGCCTGTATCATCTTTTTACATTTAGACTTATGTAAATTAAAATGTGTGGGAAAAATAGATAATTTATTTGCAATCAGTACTAGATAATTTACTAATTACTTGCTTTTTTCGACGTGTAGGACTATCATTTTAGAATAAAAAATATGTTGCCTCCAGAAACTCTTTTGAGTTTGATTTTACAGAAGATAGTGAAGGTTTAGGTATTCATCCTTGGAAATGCATTTCAGGGTAGTGAAGCCGCCCTGAAATGACTCCTGCATCCTCTAATTCTGGGTGGAAATACCATGGACTGCTGTCGGCTTGTGTTAATTGCATAATCAACATTTCTGGAAGTGTTTTGCCCAATAGCAAAAAATTCGGACACTTAACAGGTCCAGTCTGTGTTGTGAAAGCTTTGTGTGGTGGAAGCTATCGCTGTTCAGGTGGAATTGCCTCCTCTTATGGCACTGGGCACTGTCATCAAAATCTGTAGGAGTCTCTAAAGGGAACTCGCCATGACATAACCAACTTTATATGATGTTTTAAATTAATTAACTTATTAAATAAGTGTTTAAAGTCTTTTAAATGGTACCATTGACTACAAACGTGCTATGATGGGTTTAGTTATTTAAAAAGTATTTGAAGTATTTCAATGATACCTTTCACTATAAACATGCTGTGAGGGATTAAATGACATCTTTAATGTTTTGTTTCAAAGTTCTTCCATATAGTCCTGAATAGTCAAGTGTATCTCCCTTACTGCTTGATTGAGACCAGCAAAATTATTATTTTAATCAATTTTTGGATAAAGTAGTGAGACTGTAATGTGTAGCAGCCTGACAATGAATGTTAATTCATTGTAATATTGTTATCAACAGACTTCTAATAACTTTAAATCCATCTTTGTCATGTTAAACTTAGTTTGCATGTAGGTACAATAGGAAAGGTTGTTTGCAAATTCAAGGAAAGTGCAAAAGAATGCTATTTGTCCCTAATTAAATATTGAGGACTTTTGTATTAAATATTTAATTGGCCAGCTGTACTGCAGTGGAGTGGTGGAGAAATGATAAAACCCTGCATTTGCACTTAAAGACTCTTTCTGGGCAGTTAAGTGACCTGTTGCTCAATGAATTGGAAGGAAGGAAGGGACTTAAATAAAAATCTTTAGTGTGTTCCCATCACTGCTGGCCCAGGGAAGGGGTCTGTGATAATCATGTGGCTACAGCAGGGCTCTTCTGAGCCATTTTATGAATAAGTGCACTGAGGACCTTTTTCTGATTTCTGGTTTTCTGAAGAAGGAGTCCTGGAAGTTTGGGAAGTCTGTAAGGCGTGTGGGGGAAAGCAGGAAGCACTCTTCCTGTGTGATAAGTCTGTATGAAAATTGATATTAAACCCATGCAAATTGAAATGGTTCAGGTTGATGGAATCTTTGTCAGTTTTACAGACTACTTTGAAGCAGGTAGTTACCAGGAGAAGTGAAGATCTCTTTCCCAATGTGTGAAGTAGTCCTTGTATGTTGAAGAGAAAATGTAAAAGGGATGTACGAGACAAAACACTCATGTCTGTTTCAAACACTCTATATATTCAGTTCAGAACAGGTAACTGCACTATAAAAGATGCCAGGGCAGGGCTTCAGACATGGAAATGTTGGAGTAATCCTGTGAAATTGTCATGGGTCCGTAAGGCCTTGGGAAAATCAAAATGTACATGTGGTGTGAGGCTGCGTTATGTTATTGGTTGGCCCAACACCGCGGGGTTTGGGTTTGTCGTCTCAGGCTAAAATTCTGTGTCCCAGTAATCACTAAATGGTTTGGGCTGGAAGGGACCTTAAAGGGCACCTGGGTCCAACCCCCCAGTTGTGAGCAGGGACAGAAACTTTATTATGAGCCTTAGCAGTTGTTCCTAAGATGCTTTGAGGAATGTGTGTGTCGGGAGCTCTGTGGGTGTGTCATTCCATACATCACAAGAGGGGATGTGATGGTTCTGCCCTATTTGCTTATCTTCCCTCTTCCATCCTATCTCCTACTCCTCCATAAACAACTGCCAGGGGGAAGGGAAGATCAACTCCACATTTCAAGATGAATGATTTGACAACAGCTGACCTGGGCACACGTTTGTCCAAAATGTTTTTTGCCTGGAGACTGAATGTTGAAACAGTAAATGAGAGATATCCTGGAATGGCATCTCAGTCTGAGGAATTTTGTATCTGGGGTCTCTCTCTCTGTTGCTGTACCCAAGGGAGTTTCACTCTTTTGCATATAACTTCAAGTATATGGATTTTTATGGGGTTTGATTGTGTTGTCAGCAGTGTGTTAAAGTTGTGCTGGAGTCTATGGGCTTGGGTTAATTGGGTTATGAGGCTTAAGGAATGGAAAGCATGTTCTTCTTGAGCAAAGAAAGCTGCGGTTTTTGGCTTTCTTCTGTAGCACACGGGGTCATGCATGTTCCTGGATCCTTTGGGTGTTTGACCCAACAGATGGTGGTGCCCATGGTCTGTTGTGTATTTGTGTTTCACTCTGCTGTCCTGACTGCTGTGTTTTACCCTGGGCTTGGTTTGTTCCTGGGGATGTGAAGTTGCAGGTAGTGTTTGAGGAGATGTGCAGAGATGTTTCATGATTTAGCTGTAGGTTAAACGTCACCACACCTTTCCGTGGCTGTGGGGCTGAGCTCAGTGATGCAGGTAGTTCTTTGTTCTTCCTTTGTTACGTTCCTTGAATATATTAGCTGTTTTTTTTTTTTTTCAAAAGTTGAGCTGTTGTTTATTACTATTGTAATAAATGTTGTGGCTGAATTAATGAAATCCAAAAAGAATTCCTGATTTCATTGGAATGTCATAAAGCTACATCTTTTAATAGGTGTGAATTGTAAAAAGTAGCAAGACTTACTAAAAATGAACATAACGCTGTGCAAGTGCGCTAGTGTGCTACAAATTCTGCCAGTATGTCACATCCTGACGTTTAGTAGTTTCATTATTCTGTTTGTTGGTAATTTCTGAGCAAAGAGTATCAGTGAGAAATTCATAAAGTGTTTTTTGTTAAAGACCAGTGACTTTGAGGGCACTTCCTGGATGGGATTTGCACACTCTTTTTTGCTTTTTTTTTTTTAATACTAGGCTCTGAATATTATCTCTGTGTATGTGTGTGATAATTGTTTTTATATTTTAAATTACCTAAGTTTTGTTGCATACAGTGAAACAAGGCTGCATAGCACAGACCTGGGAATAGTCAGTGAAGATTGTTGTGTGTGAGATAGAAGACTTTTAACACAGTGAACTGAAAATTGTGCTCATGCCTCATGCAGGAAACCGAAGTTCACTGAGTGGGAAAGGCTACCCAAGTTCCATATTTGTTTTCATAATACTGCGTTGAAGGATCTGTGACTTTGTGAAGATAGTTTGTACTGAAGAGTGAGTTTCAATTCTTCCTCTGACTTTACAAAAGATGAATCCTTCCTCCCTGGTTCTGACTTGTATATGTACATCCATATGTACATCGTTTGAATGTCGAAAACTTTTTCCCACATCCTTATGCAAAACACTTTTTTATCTGAAAACTCTAATTGCAACTGAGACAGCTTAATGAAATATTCTGGGCTTGATTGAAGTTCTTCAATAATTTTTTCATGTTCCCAGTGGAATTGCTGGTAATTCACCAGAGAGTCTGTAGCTGGTGGGATGGGGGTGGAGATTTACTTAGGATGCTTGCATTCAGATCAACTCTTCTTGGCTTCATTCAGATCTAGGACTTGGATTAATATTCGGGGATTCGGTGGAGTATTTTGAATAAGGAGCTGCGGTGAGGTGCATCTCTCTTATGTTTTTGATGTAAAATATATGTGAGGAGGATAACCTTCATAATCCGCCAGAACATTAAAAAGTTGCAGGATGAAATAAACCACTCCGGTTCAGTTTTAATGACAGCCACGGATGAACCCTGCAGCTCCCGAGTGCATAAGACAAGACTTATAACTGGGAAAGCTGCTTTAATTTGGCTTGAAATGTGGTCCGTCAGGAAGCCTTATAAGCAACTTTGACTGTATTATGCAATGGAAAGAAGCTATTACTTATCTAATTGCCTGGATTTTCATTAATAATGTAAAATTCCCTGCTTTTTCATTCCTCCAGGTGATTAACTGAAAATTTTTCTCAGCAATCTCCCCTCTGTTTTGAGAGAGGAGCAATGAACAGTCCAATAGATCTTTATCTCCGCTTTAGAAAAAAGGAATTGATGTGATTAACCTTTAGCAAAGATACCCTGACTGTTAACATCTCACGTGGCAGCTGTGCTGAGCCAGTGCTGAACTGTTGGGAAGAAGGTCAATGACTGATCCTCAGGCTCTGGAAAGACCTTAGAGCTCCTTCCAGCACCTGAAGGGGCTCAAAGAGAGCTGGAGAGGGACTTTGGACAAGGGTGTATGGTGATAGGACAAGGGAGAATGGCTTCAAAGTGACAGAGGCAGGGTTGGATGGGACCTTGGGAAGAAATTCTTTCCTCTGAGGGTGATGAGGCCCTGGCACAGGTTTCCCAGAGAAGCTGTGGGTGCTGTGGAAGTGTTCAAGGCCAGGCTGGATAGGGCTTATAGCAACCTGCGCTAATTGAAGGTATCCCAGCTCATGGCAGCAGGGTTGGAACGAGATGATCTTTCAGGTCCCATCCAACACAACCATTTTGTGATTCGAAGTTGATCTCCCATAATTTAAATACTGAGTGTGAGTCAGAGACTGTTGAATTTTCACTGCTTTTAACTTTTGGTTAAAACAGCAGCAAAACTTAGGTGACAGAACCTGCACTGAAATGATTAAATTTAGATAAACAGGCCACTCGGAGTAACAAAAGTTTAATTTTAGCAAGGTACTGGGGTAATATCATGAACTGTAACAGCAAAGCTTGAGTAGTTCATGTGGTTATTGGAAGCTGAAGGTGGTGTGGGATGGTGGAGATGGCCTCATTATCTTAAATATGATTGCCGATACTTAAATTTTACCTGAAAAAGCATCCCTGGTTTTGTGCACTGCTGTGATGGTTTTTTAGGAGAGCAGCAGTTTGTTGGCTGGGTTGCTAATGGCCATGGTGGGATCTTCCTTCATGAATTACCTTCCTCTCTCTGGATTAGTGCCATTACCTTAACAAAGCATGAAAACTGCTAATTGCTAGAACTAACAGCTTATGTCTGTGTGTAGCCATCAAAGAAATGTGGTATATAAACCACGTGTGGTATGTTGTGGCATTAATTGGCTTTTATTGGTTTATCTTAATGATGGTCCCTGCTTAACATAATCACAGGAATCCTTTTATCTGAGTAAAGGCTGAGATCCATGAGCAGAATATCTGGATAAAGCCACTGACTGTTGCTTCCAATCAAAACTTTGCTGTGCTCCAGCTGTCACATAAAACACAAAATTCTCAAATGTAATATTTCTTAGAATTTATTTTTGTAGAGTTGTTTCTATGGCAGTTGTTATTTTCTGTGCAAATGGCGTGGTGAAAGTCAAATGGGTGAATGTTTCCTGAGGCTCAAGAAGCTTAGCAGAGCAACTGTTGCTGACTTTAGAACAAAGCAATCAACATCCATAACTAATGCCTCAACTTTCTAATGTGATTTTTAATATTTAAGTAGGAAAAAAATGCTGTGAGATTGTATAATCAATGCAACTGATAGATTTTAAGAAGCCATATTTTATTGAAAGTAGTCCTTTTTTCAGGTTTTAATCCATAATCATTCAGTGCGTTGTTTTTTTCCATAAGCACATGTTCATTATTTTGTTCAACCAGCCTTGAACTAAAGGGCTGATGGATGAAACCTAATTCTGAGCTATTGTTGTATTTTTCTAGGCACAATGTTAAATCCAGGGATACATTTTAAGTGCAGAAAGTTATGATTACCCTGGTTGTCAGAATCAAAGTAGAGTGTGCATTCCAAAGTGAGCTACAACTTTCAAACAACTTTGTAATTGCGGTGATTTTCCTGTTCATCTGTGAGAGGGGAAAACTTGGCGGCAGGTCAAGTTAAAAAAGAAATAAACTAAAGCTTTTACTCAAGCACTGGCAACCATAAAAAATTTCATTTTTTTGGAGCCATCCCCTCCTGCATTAGGATATCCCCTAGGGTGGGTTCATGAGTGAACTCGGGAGAGCCTCAGTGCTGTGTGTACATTTCTGTCCTGGTGCCTTGGCTTGGAGCCATATCCTTTTACTCACTGGAGTTTAGTGCCTCCTCCAGCCTCCCCTGTGTGCTCAGTATTTAGAAGCTGCCCTGCAAAAGGGCTGTGTGTGCCATCCTAACGAGGGTTCATTAACTTCCTTGCCCTGCTGCTTTTGCCTGGAGGGAGTGGAAGGGTCATGGAGGGAGTCCAGAGGAGATCACGAAGATGCTCTGAGTTCTGGAGCCCCTCTGCTGTGGATACAGACTGGAAGAGCTGGGACTGTTCAGCCTGGAGAAGAAAAGTCTCCAGGGACACCCTAAAGCACCTTCCAGTGCCTAAAGGTGCTCCAGGAGAGCTGGAGAGGGACTTTGGACAAGGGGTGGAGTGATGGAACAGGGATTACTGGAAGGGGTTGCCCAGAGCAGCTGTGGCTGCCCCATCCCTGGAAGTGTTCAAGGCCAGGTCGGATGGGGTTTGGAGCACCCTGGGATAATGGAAGGTGCCCTTACCCGTGGCAGGGGTTTGGAGCAACATGAGCTTTAAAGTCCCTTCTGACCCAAACCCTTCTATGAGTGTGTGGTTGGATTCCTTGGGCCAAGGCTGTCTGTTGTCTCATCTGTTGTTTTGTCTCCTCTGGAGCCCTTCCAGCCTAATTGGCAGCTGGATGACTTTTCCAAGCAGGGTGGTGGCAGTGCCTGTTGCTGCTGCTGTCCTGCTGCAGAGTTGTAACTGTGTTTTTGTAAAACAAAATGTAAGTAAGATGCTGTCTGCATTTTTTCTCAAATGACTTTAATACTCTGGGAAGCTCAGTGGAGAATTAGGTGTTTATGCATGGATGAGGAGAAGTTTAATGAAGAGGAAAACTACAATCCTTACTCATTTTAGCTTTTCTACTGTTTTTCAAATAAATCCACTGAGAAGTCGCAATATTAACAGTGTGCACCTATTCTTATTGTACTTCTCAGCACTTTAGCATAGAAATTAAAGACAAATAAACCCCTCGAAACCAAACCCAGAGCCAAGCTTTGAAAAATGATAATGGGAAAAAACCTCAGAGCACTGTGTGTTTCAGGCTTTGCAGAGCAAACTTTTTAAAAAATGAGGGACTCCAGGGCTATAGTGCTGTAAAGTGAACCACTGCTTTAATTTTAATTGCCCAGGTGTCGAGAAATGAGAACAAATTTGGAAGCAGGGGTTTTGCCTGGGCACCATCTTAAAAATAAATAAATAAACACAATAATATATAAATACACACACATATATATATATGCACCAAGTGTTAGTTGCTGTGGGCAAGACTTAAAATGCTGTTTGGCTTTATCCTGTTCATCTCCCCACACACAGTTTGCTTCCCTGACCGCATGTGAGAAGGGGCAGCGTGAAGGAACTTATTCCGTAGCATTTATATTCATAATTTATGCCTGCAGCCCTGAAATAATCTCATTTGTCTTCCACTGTTACCGGAACAGTTTTGCTAGCAATGAAGAATGCTGGGAGCAATGAGGGATTCTGTTGTTTCAGCTTTTCATTTGTCTTCTGTAAAGAGTGGTTTTGAATAAAAAGATGAATCGGGCAGCATTGTGTAATACAATTGCCGGGACATACCCAACCTGATTTTGAGGAGGCTCGCAGGACTCGGGCTTGTCTGTTCGATAGATAACCAGGTTTATTGGGCAGATAATGCATTTCTCTTGGGCGCAGGAAAAGAGCATGTCAGACACCTTCTCCTGTCTTTGCGGGTGGTAGACAGTGCTGCTGGCAGCAGGGCTCGAGGGGGCTGTGGCTTTGCTGGTGCCTCACAGGGAAGCACAGCAGGGATGAAGGAGGTTGTGGATCCCTGTGCAGCCCCTGCAGCGGCGTTATCTGCCCCAAGCAAAATGCAGACGGAGAGAAGGCAGGGCTCTGATCCCCCTTGCAGCTGGGAATCATTCCTAAACTGAGCTCAGATCGGGCAAGAACTGATTTCCTGAATGAGCCCTCTCCAGGAGGATGCCCTGCCCTGTGCACCTGAGCAGTGACTATGTCAGAGGTGTCCTGGGGGACAGCGCTGGTTCACCTGCGCTCAGTCACAGAAGCAGCTACACAGACTTTAACCTAAGCCTGCTAAACCATTAGCAGTCTGTCAGCAGCAGTACGGCACTCAGCATGGATTAATTTTTCCCTCTTGTCGGTAGTTCTGTGATTGTAGAGCAGCAGTGCCCTGTACCTGCAGTTTTTGTAGGTTAAACCAGCGGGTTATAGACTGCACTGCAAATTGGCGAATTGAGTCCGTAGAGGAAAAAACGATTTAAAACTTTGAGAGGATTTTATAGAAGATTTTGGCAACTACAAACCCAGGAAACAAAAATGTTTGTGTTAGGCATTTTGTGTAACTTCTTACCTTGTTTACTCGGGAGTATAACTGAGTGAGTGCTGGTGATTTAGGATTTATTGGGTGTAAATTAGATTAAAAGTCACCCTTGGGGCCTAATTAAGGTGTGTTATAAACAGGGCAGTAAGTTAAACACTTGCAGTAGATTTTGTAGATAACAGGTGTGAATAGATGCAAATACATTTAAATTTTCATTGATATGGAAATTTTAATTGAAGTTTTTAGTTATTCTCAGGGTGACTGTTGTGAATCTCTGCTTCTGCCCCTGCACACTCTGTGTCATCTCACCTCTGCTCGCCATGTTTCACATTGTGCTGGTTGTTTCCCCTTCCTTCTTTGCCTTTGATCCAAAAGAATAAGTAAATGCACTTTTTTGGTAAGTCTAAGCAAGGGAGTAGGATTTCAGGAAGTTTTCCTAAAGCCTTCTTTGTCGTTGACCAAATATTGTACAGACAGGCTTTGGTCTCCCAGTCACACTGAACGCAATCATTTCCTGACTGATTAAATATCAGTTCTGAAGAATTGATTATTAACTCAATGTAGTGTCTTCTACCTTGTTCCTGATAGCCAAAGATGGCTCTGGGAAGTTTTTGTACGTTTCCCTACTGGATGTTTCTGCAGTGAGGGATAAGATGCCAAGCTCAGCATCAGCCACAGAGGCTGCACTGCACCACAGGCTGAACCGTCAGCAGAGTCTCATTAACTCGCTCATACTTAGTGGTGGGCATAGAGACCTCACAAATGTGTAATTACTGTGCTTAATGAAGGGACCTACCACTTGCTAGAGCACTGGCAAAATGTGCGTGTTTCCAGCTTGGCTAGTTTTATATTCTGTAAAATATTAAAGGTTGTTTCTTTTAACGGAAGGCTTCATGGAAGTAATAGGGAGCTTGCATTTTATTTTCTGTTTGATTGAATCTTGAATTCGATGCTAAAAGTCAGAGATAAATTAATATTAAAATCTCTAACTCTTTCCCTTAAGGAAATTTGATAACTAATCTCCAACTACTTTCTTCTTGTAATATCTATCTGATCGGCTTTTAATGTTAAAAAAATAATCATAGCGTTTTTGAAGACTGCTGATGTAAAAGGAAAAAGTTGTTAACTTTTAAAAGTATTTTTATTCACTTTCACAGTTTGATTACTGTGAAGTGTTTTGTGCAACTTCAGTTAGGGAACCTTGTGGTTACCACTCTACCAAGGAGTTTACATCTGATAGGATTGATCCTGCTGTTGTTGAAGACAACAGAAAACCTTTTCAGAATACAGCAGTTCTTGTAGGTGGGACATGTGGCATTTGCTTTGATTGTTGCTTTATAGAGAACTGAGGCTTCTCCCCCTGAAATCGGGGAGAGGATTGTGAGGAGTGGTTTGGTTTGTTGACTTTGAGCTGTATTCCCTCTCCCACGCAGTAATGCCCAGAAGTCCTTAGCAGTGTTTGGCTTCTCTGAATCTCTTTCCCCGGAGCAGCTCTGTCATTTTTATCACCCCTGTGCTCTGCTGAACGTGGCAGAGGTTCGCAGGGCACTGAGCTGCTTTTCACTTGCCATAAACTGAAAGAGGGCCGAGGGAGCCCCTGTGCCGCAGCTGGCGATGCTGTACCCGTGTGCCTGACTCGTCCTGGGGAGCTCCTTTGCCTCTGCTGGGAGTCTCGTGATGGCTGTGCAGCATCTCCCACGAGTGCTTTTGTTGGTGAGCTGAACAGGAGGCGAGTGCAGGCGTGGCTGGGGAGGTGGAACAACCCTTTCCTCTGGAGCCATGTGCTCCCTGATGTGGGAGTCCTGCTCCTGCACTGGTGGTGCCCATCAGTGGTGGTGGTCAGTGAAGCTGGGACAAGCAGCTCCAGGACTGGAGAGCAGAGCTAGAGCAAGCCATGCTCCTGTATTTTACACTTCCAGTTAAAACTGAACAAAGCGGCCAAACTAACTCCCTCAAATCAGACCAAAGCCTTAAGTTTAACTTCTGCAGCTCTACCTCAATTTAAAGCATTTGCTCTGATTACCTGGTTTGGAGGTCTTTATAGCGGATCCATTTTCTTTATTTGGATTAAGAGAATAACTGAAGCGAATCATTGCCTTGTAAGATACGGAAGTTCAAATGTAGTTCATGTTTAAAAGGGTTTATAATGAACTTTGTTAAAAATATCTTCTGATTACCTCTGGTCAACTGAAGTGCATATTATAAAAGCTGCTGATTTAAAGTCCATCTTATATAAGCTTATATATTGAGAAATTAAAAGATTTTTTCAATATAAATTTGAACCAGCTCTTAAAGCAAGATTATGCTCTGTGTTTTTAGGATGGGGAGATTCCAAAGATGTGTATCTCCGCATTGTTTCAGGTCTCTTTCTGGACCAGAAGTCCTGTCTCCTAAACAGCTCCTAAGGAGCACAGTGCTGCAAGGCTTTTGCATGGTATAAACCCTCTATTGCAGACACAGAGGTTTCACATGAAGTTTCCCAGATACACATTACTCAGAGGAACTTGCCACTGTCCCTGCATTGAAATGCTTTAAAAAACTGTGGTTTAACCTTAAGCAAAGGATTGAATTCCTCCAGCCAGGAATTTTGCATTCTCTGTTCTGCTGAGCACAGGTGTCACAGCATGTACATAGCTCCTTGACCAGTTGTTAGGCTTTGCTCCAGAGTGGTGGAGCAGAGCAGCACCTGGTCCCTCACTGTGTACTTCTGTGAGGCTGCACCTGCTCTAAAATAGCCATATTTTTATTCGGTATTCAGTATTAAGAAATACTGAACTTTGCTATGAGTAGTCTGTTGGAATAGAGACCTACAAACCTTGCAAGAGCTCATTGTGTAGAGGTCTGTCTGTGTGTGGGTTTTCTCTTCCCTGTGAGGGTCTGTGGGGACTGTCTGTGCCTTAATGTGCCCATGTTTGGAGCTGTAAGTGCAGATCCCTGGGGGAGGGCAGCTGAACAGTGAGCAATTGATGGTGCTGTACTGCACAAGATCTTGTGGGAACATAACTTAGTCAAATGAAAAGTTCTAAGGCCAATAGCTCTAACTGTACACTTATCCCATTTCTTTTTCATCTCAGTGAATTTTTTTTTTTTGAATAAGCGTAATACTCATCTTACAGAAAAATTTCCCACAATTATTTTGTGGGTACTGAACACTGCAGAAGGAATGTGGTGGTTAGTTCTGAGATGGTGAAACAATTAGGGGCCCTGTACCTCAACTAGAAATAATTGACTCATTAATCTTAACCACGTCAAACCCACCACACTGGGGTCAAACATAGTTTAATCCTAATAGGTGGGAATATGTTGGATTACACTCCAGTTCTGACAGTTATTCCTCTTCCTGGAAAATTTGCTAATATTTTTACAAAGAAATTAGGAAGAAAGAGAGTAGAAGATACTGAGCAAGCTATAATACATATACGGAGACAAAAAAGCAGCAGTGCGGCAGAACTTAAACCTTTACGAATGGGATTTTGAGGAATACTAGGTGAAAGCCAACAAATAAGAACAAAAAAAGAGAAAGATGTGCCTTTTTGTGATTTGATTTTGCCCTGTGCTTCTAGTTGGATGCTGGGCAGTTTCTTAGCCCTTTAGAAATGGTTGTTCACCCACGTACTTGTCAGTCTGTGCTCCCTGAGTCAGATGCTTAATGCTGTACCTTACTACAAAATAGTTTTTAAGCTTGAATTTGTCTTCTCCTTTCAAACCTGCGTGTTACGAAATGCCACATTGTAATGTGGTTGTGATGCTGTATTGTAATTTAAATAATGTTTCTAACCATTGGCAAACACTGCTCAGGGTCTGGTAAATAATGGATGGAAATAACAGTCGAAATGGGAATGTTAAGTAGCCACTCCTAATAGACGGTCATCAGAAATCATTCAGCTTATCTTTTATAGACAGCACAAACACAGATATCTGTGCTCCTGCTGAATCAATTTTTACGTGAGCTCCTTGAAATCATGGAGCAGTGTCCCAGCACTAGTGGCAGCTCTGGGATGTCCAGATGATGGGTGGGTCTGTGTGCTGGCTGGCCTCTGAAACACGGATCTGAGCATGGTAGATTATGGATTTCTTGCCTTCAGGCTGCTGCTGTCAAACCTGCGTAAAAAGAGTTGATTTTGCTGAAGAGAAGGTTTTGGGCTGTGGGCTGAGTAAGAGGTGAGAAAGGTATGTCCTTCCTCCTGGGCCTCCTCCCTCTCCATCCTGGAATAGAGGCGCTGTGTCTTTGGGCTGAGGAGTTTGGTATTAGAGCCACATCATAGCCCATAACTCAGGGATGAGACACACCTGAAACTGCACCATGGCCACCAGTGGTGTGTGAAGCACATGTACAAAAACTGATGGTCAGCCCATCAGGCTGAATTTCAGACTCTGTCACAAACACTTCTCTGCCCTCCTGTGAAAGAAAAGGCTGCTCTAGAGCACTAAATGAATTAGTTACTGCAGATGGAGTCTCCTTGAAAAGTGCTCCTCAAGCCTGGTATGCAAACTGCTCCTGTCCATGACTGTCGAGACATCTGGAGCATCTGGTTCTTCAGTCGGTGTTACCAATGAAGTGATGAAAAAGGTGTGGAAATAAAAAAATGCCGACAGAGAAATCTTCAGAATCAGGTTCTATTTAGCACTGTTACACTGCAGATAGATGCCCCTGAAGCAGGGGCTGTCAGCCGCTGGCGTTTCACTCGACAGCAGACTGAAGGATGAATGCTTGTGCTGTCTGGTACTGATGCTGGAGTCACTGGGGATTACAGATGTATGAAGACAGACATGAGAAAATCAATGTGATTTGGGGTTCCAGAAGTTGCCACCACTTTATGAAAATGATGGTCTGTGTCTCTCAGGAGGGAGAGGTGATGTCAAGGTCACAGGAGATGGTTGCTCCATGCTGTGGTGTGATAGGTGATAACACATGCGAATTGCAGGAGCGCAGGTGATGGCTCTCGATGTTTCATGGGCTCTCCACAACTCTGATAACTTGAAATGAGAAATGTTAAGCTTCAGGATTTAACACAACTCAGACAAATGAATATGTTTCCCAGCGACTCTGATTTTCAGGAGTGGAATTTTATCCCAGGAGCAGCCTGAGTCCCCTCGAGGAGACTGATTGTTGTTGGCAAACTTGTGTCGTAGTTTGGCCGTGCCCATTTGGATGGTCTGTATTGTTTAGTTACAGAAAGGAGAACATGGGTGAGAACTCTCGAGGACAGGTTCTGCCCATCAGGAGTTTCTCGAGCAGAACATCTGAGAGGTGTCACAGAGATTGGACACAAAATACATCAGGGCTTCTGCAAGAATGAAAAGCAGTGAATAATCACAGAAAGCAACCGAATCTGGCTTCAGATTTGTCTTCTGCTTCCTTACTCTCAGTGCAGAACATACATTATCAGAAACACTGGTATCAAGTGAATGATCTGTGTTGTCATATAGCAAATAGTTTTTGAGTAGCTAAAACAAGTCTATGCTGTGAGTCTAGTCAAACATATGTATGTCGACAATGATACATGATTGCTGTTAAACTTTATAAATCATTTGTAGTGTGGTAAATGGGCTAAAACCAGGCTGGAAGGAGTATGCAAATTAAAAGTAAAATGGAAATTAAGAAAGCTGGAAGGGAAAGGAGAGATACCTACATTTATGAGAGTGCATGAGAAGAGGCTGTTCTGTATAACATTTGCATTTGTGTAATCCAGCTCTGTGAACGGGGGATGGGAGGTTTTCCTAATCGGCACAGCTGTCTTGGCAGCAGGCTCAGGTGAGGATGAAGAGCCTTGCTTTGATCGGAGAGAGGCAGTGGAGATAAAAGGCAAAACTGTTCTGAGCAGCTCCATCCCCAGGAAAGAAGCAGCAGCTGCCCAGCCCCGACACTACCCCATGTCCTGGTCTCCAGCTCAGACATGGTGCATGACGGGACGGTGGTGGGAAGGGATTGGTTTGGTAATGGAACTCTGCAGGGCAGAAGTGCTGCTGAATTCATCTTCGCAGCTGGGAGCTCGAAGATGCTGTGAAAGGAATCTGCAGATAAAGATGGACTAAAATTTCAGGTACACTTTGATATTTTTCCTTTGTGACACATTTCAAATGTGACCGTTAAACACGAAACCTTTACTAGTGTCAGCCTGACACTTCGTTCCCTGCCTGAGACTGCAGATGGAGTGGTGATGGGCAGATCGTGCTGCAAGGGATGGCTCATTGCTCAGGGAGCAGCGGGACTCTTTCTTCACAGCGAATGACATCTCACTCCAAGGTTATGGACTCTCAGAAGTTGGAAGAGCTTTTCTATGAACTTGGGAGGATGGATGAGAAGACTGACGGAGGCCTGCTCCAGCTGATGGGAGCCACTGGCCTTTGGCTGGGCTGTCTGGTGGGAAGAAGAGTAAAGGGTTACTCTCAAGAGTAACCCCAGATTGATGCTGGTTTTCCCTATGCATGTCACCCACACGTTAAAGAAACTGCAGTGTTCACTTCAAGACTTCAAGAGGAGTGGAGATGCCCATCAGCTACTGGAGGTGCTTGGAAGATTTAACGCAGTTCTCAGCTGATGTAGTTGGATTGTGAGATTTTGCATCCCCTGAGGAGCATCACCTGCAGTGAGGGAAGGCAGATAAAGTGCAGTGTGCTCTGGCATGTTGCCTGTGAGCATGTGGCTGATGGTTCTTCATAAGATGGGAACCTGTCTAGGACTGTCAGTATTGGCCTTTAACCGGGCAGGAGCCTTAATCCAACGTAAATTGTTATGGGGCTTTCAATTTCCACAAATTAAGGCTTCAGCAGTAAGTTTCTTTCAAAGGACAGGAAGATTTCCTAGCGCTGCGGTGTGTGATGTGTTATTTGTCTACCCTTCTGATTCAATTTTCTGTGTGCTGCTTAACTGCTGTGAGGAGAAAGGGAGAGCGATGTGGTGCGGCTGCGTGGGAGAGCTGCTGCGGAGCACAGGTTGTGCCTGAGCACTCCGGGAGTGCGGCTGGGCTGGCAGAGACAAAACCTGGTCTCTGCTCACACCTGGGGTTCCTGCTCAGGGGTGGCAGCAGCATCTGTGCGGTGCTGTTAGCGAGGTGGCTCCCAGGCGTGCAGGTGACAGCTCGGGGAGCTCTTCCATCCACCATCCACCCCATAACTGCAGGTGTCCGAGGACAGGACTCTTGCTGCTACCTCCCTCAGTGCCCCAGCAGTGCCCAGGTCTGGTTGTTTCTCTGTTGAGCTTCACCTGGACCAGCAGATCCAGAAGGGGATGTTGCTTCAAACCATCTGTGCCCACTCTGGACCTTGGCCTGGTGCTCATTCGGGGTTCATTGCCATAGTCCTGTGTTGCAGTTTTGTAGTGGATATTTTAATGCAAAACATCAGGTGATTTCCTCCCTGCCCCCCATTGTTCTCTTTTAAAGCTCTAAGATGTGTTGAGGTGCTTTTAATTTTCTGTTGGGTTTCTGAGCTTCCCTTAGGATGCGTTAAAGGTGATTTCCGCAGATTTTATGTTGCCACCATGAAAGACACAAAACTTCCTCTTCTGAGATAAAGGAGATTCTGATATAATAGCACAATGTATAGATCTGGTCCTTAAGGGAAAGAAACAAAGTAGTGGTGGACTGTAAGAGGAATATTTATGGAGGCATTTTTTTCCTGTTGTAGCAGGAGTGATTAATTTTAATTGTAGGTCTTGTACCATGCCAGTTGCAGACAATCAATTTCATATCAAATAATATAGAATGTGTTGCCAAATTATATATGCTAATTGATTATGAGCTTGTGTGTAATGTATTATTAAATTTTATTTTTAGCCTGGACTGCTGCATGGTCTAAACCAAATTTCACGGTGGTACGTGTGTCAAAGGCAATTCTGTTCCTGTGTGTGGAATGGCAGCTCGTGTCTGCCTGGAGTACACACGAACTGAGTGCTGCCGTGGGTGGGAAGGCTCCAGCATATCCCGTGTGTGGTGAGAATTCCATGTGTGATGGGCATCCCATCTACTGCTGTCACCTGTGTGCACAGGGGAGGTGTGAGAAACATCGGTGAGATGATGAAACAGCTGAGGTTGTGTTGGAAACTGGGGGAAGCCTTGAGGAGCATCCATACAAATCCAGGCTTCAGTACGATCCATGAGACACCTTCTTAATTAGGTCAAACCATAAAGGAAATAAAGATTTACATTTTTCTCTCTGATGGGGTTGTACTTGAGTTAATTGCTTTTAAAATGAGACCATAACTTTTAGCTTATGGAGAATGGGCAGCTACTGTTCAGATTGCATTTCAGTAATTTTCTTAATACTTTATTTTACATCAGAAACCCAACTTGAGAGATACAAGAGGCCACTTTTTTGTTTGAGGCACTGAAGCACTGCGGAGTCATGCTAAACAAATGAGTGAACTTGATTTCTGATGGATTTTTTTTTTCCATCTTTGTACTTAGCTGCAATACATATGTGTTTTCTTGCTGTGGTATTTCTAAGAGGCTGTGGGAAATGGGATATTATTAATAAACACATTTAGGAAGTACATTAATGAGTGTATTTTATGTATATGACTGCTCATCTGCATATATTACATGTTCCAGGGCTTTATCCAAAAATACAGTTTTCCTTCTGGAAATGAAATAAAATGAGCTTTGACCCAGGATCTTGTTTTTGAAGGGGATTAACTTGCTAACAAATTTCATTTGAGTTCAGTGACAGCAGACTCAGGTCCAGTATTGTAATACTTCATATCAAATGGCATAAATTCCTTTGATACAGGGTTTATCTAATGCTCCTTGTAGTCTTTTAAAGAAAGAGTTAGAGCTTTCAATTCATACTGATTTTCTTTTTTAAAAGAAATCGAATTTTTTGTCATGAAAAATTCACATATACTACACTAATTAAGAAGTGTAAGCACCGGATTTGTCTAGACATAACTTTTTGTGTGGTTTTTTTCTCCTTTCTCTTCAGCCTCTCTTTTCTCTAGTGCAGACTTTTTGAACTGGATCCTTTCAGAATGGAGTCACTTCTTTACAAAAGCTTAGGCTCTTGCACAAGCTGGGGTTTCTTAAACATTTTTAATCTATCTTAATATTTTTCATATCCTATAGCAATATATAATAGCTTTTATTAAGATCCTTACAATGTCTTTTTAAATCCCCAAATAACACTTGGCATGTCAGGATTATATAGAAGCATAACCTTTTTTTTGAGCATGTCTGGAAATCACAAGGAGCCTGATGGATGCTTATTTTTCACAGGCTGCTGTTTTAACCCCCCCTAAGGCAATCAGAAGAGAACTTGCAATAGTGTATGTAATGTGAATAATTTTGGATACATTTCTTTTTCATTTCTCTAAGATGCCTGTAAAAGAGTCTGGCTTCTGGAGCTTCTCATCACCTGCTTTCTGCAATCCCAGCCCATTTACTCTGTCCTGTAAGGGGCACCTGAAATCACTGGGCACATTTGAGGGTATTGCTAAAAAGGTTAGAATGATTTTTTTTTTTTTTTTTCCCCTCCCCAGTCGTTTTTTTCCATCAGTCAGACTCTGACGGCTGTATTGGAATGGAAAGGTACAGAAAAGACAGGGTTCACTGCTTACATACCTCTTTATTTGTTAATGTAGTACTTTAAAATTCAAATTATTAGCCATAAATGGTGCTTAACTACAAGAAGAATTTGCATAAATACACAATTTTTTGTTTCCCAACTTTTAACACTTTCAAAGCAAGGTGATATCCATATTTAAAGTACATACCATAGCTTCAGTGAAAGTTATGGCCTGGATGCAGGTATTTTCAGGAGGGGTCTTTGATCTGTTTAATGCAGGAAGTGAGACTGGATGTACACAGTGATCTCCTTAAATGGTGTCAGTGTTTACTAGAAAAAATAAAATTACAGATTTTGGAGGAAAACAGGTATCTCTTAATACGTCCAGAAGTTAATTAAACAGTAACAAGCAACCTTTGAATAGATTTTGAATTTACAGAAACCTCTCTGTAGTGGAATGGAAATGTTGAGCAGATTCTGGTGGGTGTGTTTGAACAGATGTTGAGGTATAGGCTTGTATGAGGGTGCACTTTGTAGGTACAAAAGCAGAAAGAATTATACTGTTGGAACTTCATTCCTAAGTAACCTGTTTTCATAGGATAATATGTTTATTTTTAGCTCTGAGAGCAACTTCTGCCTCTTCTCTGATGGGAAAATGGGAAATACTATATGAGAAAAAAGGGAAAGTCTGTACTTTTGGCTTACTTCTCTCCATGAGTTGTTTTGCATTAATAAGCAATGATATTTAGCACAGCAAATGCATGAAGTGAGGAAAATGAACAGTGTTTTCCCTGTGTTCCAGTGTCTGTCTATCAGTTTGGGTGTGTAAAGTGTCCACTGAAATCCCACAAAAAGAGAAGCATTTGTGCTGTATCAAATCACTGATAATGTTAAGGTTCGCTGTTTGCTGGTGGAGTGTGCATGGCATGGCAAGATTGTGTTAGGCTGCCAAGAGATAACAAAACTGTGCAGGTAAATGTTTAGGGCTTTCACTGGAGCTGGTGAATTACTATTTACTGCCACTTTTATCCCTGAGAGGCCTCCTCAGGTTTCATCTCAAGTGATGCACTTTCTAGAGGTCTCTAATCCAGAGATCTCCCCTTGCCTGGAGCACTGCCGCTGTTCTGTTTTGGGGTTTTGGTGGCTCCCTGTTCCTGGTGTAGCGCTTCAACAGTCTGACAAACCGACATTAGAACGAGATGGTTTTGCTCAACCTAGTTCTGATGCTGGTACAAGTTTTGTTCAAGATGGAGTCATTTCCCAGGGTCATCATTCAAATATCTGATAATAATTGGCCTAATCCAGAAATAGAGAAGAAAAAACTCCTTTTTTTCCCCCTTGTTGGTGTGAGATAGTCTGTCAGTGTCTCTATAATGTTCCCTCATGGACTGAGTGCTGTTCCCCAGCTGATAGCCCAGATATCAATCTTGCCAGCAAAGAAGAGAAACACCTCTGAGCTGGCCATCAGTTCCTGAGTATATACTATCATCATTTCACTCCTGGGAGATGTGACATCTGTCACTTATCCTGTGGGATTTGTGGACTACGGAGTGTTGAGAGTGACAGCTGCTTCAGTGAGTCTGACAGCATTGATCTGAGCTTGGAGAGCCTCATGGCTTTGGTGGGGTGACCTTCTCTCGAGGTGGGCTTGGCAAAGGCACCTGCAGCTTCTCTGTGTTCTGCTGTAGGGATGAACCTGCCTTTTTTGTGCCTCGTGCTGCCAGCTCGTTCATCTGAAGGTGGGGTACGCGTTGATATTCCAGCGCAGCCCTGCAGCTGCTGGAGGTGTGGGCACTTCTCAGGGATCTGCGGGAAGCCCTCCCTGGTGCGCGTGTGGGTTCTGTCCGTGCCCACAGAGCCACCAGCACCAGCCCCATCACCCAGGGCATTCTGCCCCCACAGCCTTGGTGGGTCCTACATCACTAACAAACCTCCTCAAGTCGTTTCCTAAAAGCAGTTTTTTAAGTTCTTCCCAAATAAATTCCTCAAGATTAAAAATATGTGGCTTCTAGTAATGTCTGTGTCTATTGTGTATGAGATGATGCCTAGCTGTATCTGCCTGCTAAATGCTGCGTATTGTTTAAAGTGTGTCTTGTGCTTTTTCTTATTGATTAATCTAAAATACAAATTTACAATTGATTCTCAAGTCTTGGATGCTGCTGAAAACCTCTGCTAGGAATGGATTTATATAGATGATATTCACTGCTACTTCCAGCATATGGAAATACACTGAAGCACTATTTTTAGATGTTTTATATGCAGTCAAAAGCTTTTTGCTCACCCTCTCTCCTGTACTTTTATTTCTTGCAATTTGGAGAGTTTTGGATTAAAATAAAGGGAAAATTAGGAACAACAATCAATTTACCCTTAGCCTTACAGTTCCTTATTACAATTGCTAATTTATCAGTGGGTAGGAACCTCTCTTTTGTAATGGATATTGAGGATAATTTTAAATGCAACTTTTAAGCTCAGCCAATTTACATAGTACTCTGGGAGATTAGTCGCTTCTGCATAAAGAGCTGTGTGCATTTCAGGGGTGTTCTAGAGCCCTCTTGTGTGGTTTTTTGAGTGTTTGTTGTAATAATCATTGATTTATTTAGCAGGGTGTTGACCTCCAAGTACGTATTGCAGATTGAAGCAGGCAAACTTTCGGAAGTTGCTTGGAAGTCTTTGGTTGAACCAGTTTTTCTCAACTCAGAATCTTATGGTGTTTGAAAGATTGGATTGGGGTCCAGGAAGGCTGTTGGATTTTATGTTCCATGCTTCTGAGTTTGCGGTTTTTTGGTTCTGGTTTGCTGTTGTTTCGTTTTTTTCCCCCATCAAATGACCTTCAGTGAAACAGAAGCTGCATTTTCTTGCATTCTTCCCTTCTACTTCTGGTTTTTTTGCTTTCCTTGTTTTTTTAAGCCATTAACACCACTAGCATCAGGACAGAAAATGTGAGAGCTACTAAATAGGATTACATTAAAATGATGATTTAATTGAGCTCTTACACACGATAAGAAGATTGTCTTGTTTTGCTGAACTGCAGTTTACAGAGGCCCTGGGCGAGGGAACACCAAGTTGCTTTTGGCGTTCATTAACACCAAATCCAAATCACTGCTAATTTTGTTTAGCAGGAAAAGTAACAGATAGAGGAAAAGCAGATCCTGTGATTTTAAGCGTATTTATATTTGCAAATGTGTGTTTTCCTGTAATTCAGAGGAGATTCTTCCCACAGGACAAAAATTCTGTTTTTCTTTTCCTTTATTTTAAAGTTGGAATAATCCTGTGAAACAATAGCTGGCATGACAAAATCCCACTCTTGAAAGTAGGGCAGGAGACATTTTCCACTTTCTACAGATCAGTCTTTTTGTGTAACTCAAAGCAATTGGAGTGCTTTAAAAAAGGACTCATGTACTGAGTAAAAATTACATAGTAAATTGAGTTTTAACTCTAGTAGTAACCCAGTTCCCCTCTAGTTTTACCACATAAGGAAAAAAATATCCATAGAATTATGACCCAGCTCTTGCACTGCCTCTGCCAAATATTGCCTGGTAGGCCAATTTTTAAGAAATGCCCAGGACCTGCAATATATTTATTTCTGCCATTTAAATTCCAATTTAATTTTAGATTTGTTTATGTAATCAGATATATTGGATTACTGCTGCTATCAAGTCCTGTATTTAGTTCACATTCCCATCTTTCCGAAGGAAGAAAATGCTAGAGGGGGGTAAAAGAGTCCAAATAATGTGGAATACAAACCTCTGGGAGTGGATGCAGATTTTAATACTGAAAGTATTTGTAAAAGAAGTCCTAAATACTTTCAACTAGCAAGAAGATTTTATTCAGGTGTAAGTACAGCTCTTTTACTGCAGAAGCTGTTAATGTCCCTTGGTGTGAACCCACAAAGAGAACGTCTGCCAGCACTGCTTTTTCCTGAAGGTTGGCTCAATTTTTATTTAAATTCTGAAACACATGGAAAAGAAGGCTGAAGGCTGGTAAACATCCATCTGGGTGTGCTTTTACAGAAGGATTTATGCATTAATTGACTTATTAATTCAGCTAATTGGGAAAAGTGGAAAAAATGAGCAGAGAAATATATTAACCTGCAGAAGTCTGATGCGTTTACCTTGACTAGTGTGACAAATGTGTTGCATAGGCTGTGTCTGTTCTTTCTTGTGGAAGCTAGTCCATACTGTGGTTATCAAATTTTGAGTTATTTAACCTAATACATTTAGATAATTTTTCTTTTTTTAATGGTACACATAACTGCTAAGAGTGAAGTAAATAACATTTTCTGTAATTGCGGTTATGCAGTTGTTGGATTTACAGGTACTTTCTGCCTGTTTCAAAGAGACGTATGAGTAAGGCTTTAAGAGAGAGTTGAAAGCAAGTGTGATGAATAGATAAAAGCAAATGAAGTCAAAGATAGATTTAAATTGCATTTTAATATAGACTTTAGTAATATGGTAAAAATAGATGTAATCACGAAACCTGACTGTCTTAATACATTCCTGCAAGGCAGCCTTAATTCTAGCATTTCTTAAATGCTGATTATTTGTAACTCTAAAATTGTTATAGTATCCTCTTTTGGATATAATGTAGTGTGTCTAGTGTTTCCTCTTCAAGCTTTTCCAAGGGAAAAAAGCAAAGAAAGGTGGAAAACAATAGAGGAGAATATGGGGGAGTCATGAAAATGATCCCCAGGGAATCAGAAAGTAGAAGAGAAATGCAAGTGAGCAAAGGGCTAGGTTGGAGAAGGAACACAATACTGTACGGTGGTAAAAGGGGTTAAGAAACCAAGCTGGTGGTAAATGTAATAAAATTTCATCTGTTGCTTTTTGGAAGACATCAGCTAGTTTAGTATGGGAAAGAACTGGGGGCAAGGGAGAGGAAGGATTTGAGGATTGAGCACAAGGTATCCAGGAGGAGATCTGCAGCAGGTGATTAAAGTGGTGAGTTAAGACATGGCAGAACTGAATGGAGAGAGGAGAATGGTACTGAGATGGGGACAAGTCCTGGTTGTGGGACTGGGAGGAGGTGAGCCACAACTTCAGATCTCATGTCAGTTTGTGTGAGCTTGGCAGACTGGGCTCTCTGGTGGCAGCAGAAGCAATCAAAAAAAATTTGGGGACAGTGTTGAATGACTTGTGTGATTCACAGCTGTCTGGTGCTACTTTGAGCAGAAGGTTGGGCTGAGGTAGGGACTTGCCAAGCTCTCTTATTCTACAAATGAGGAATGAACTGCCCTGGTGACTGTACTCATCGAAGAGTGGTCAGAGCAGGCAGTGCAGGTAATTGTGTGATGGGAAAGGACGTGGCTCAAAGGAAGCTGGTCTTGAGGGAAATGAAGCTGTGAAAGGGGGGCTGTGGGAATGGGCAGCAGTATAAATTCACTGTGGTTCACTGATCACGTTGTAGAACTCAGGGAGGAAATGTATCTTCCTTTTTCCTCCTCTTATGCCCATCATCTTCAGTAAATCTGTGCCTTAGTGATATTAAGGAGACATAAAATAGAAAATTGTATTTGAAATCAAGTTAATTTCCTATTTCAGTGAATAAGATTGTTGAAATAAAGCTGCAAAACTGATAAGGACACTACAATCACAAGGCAAAAATAAATCCACACAGAGCCATATCCCTCAGACACAATCCCTGTGACACCCAGTGGTGGAATAGATGATGGGTCTGTAGGAGGCTCAGTTTTTAATGATGGAATAGATATTCCTAAAGCAACAGGAGAGAGTTAGAGTATAGGTGGGAGTTTAGGGAAGCCTCTGCTGGAAAGGTGCAGAAGGAAATGGAGGGAGAAACAAAATTCAGGGATCAGTGAGGAGTGTGTTCTATGGGGCAGGGAGAGAAGACCCAGGCCGACACTTTCTGCAACGTAGGAGATTTTGGTTTCATGGAAGTGTTTCATCCAGGTTTGACGTGTGTGTGAATTTTATTCTGCCTGAATTACTTCAGTGGTAGTTTTGGCCCGTTTTCTATGCTCAGGTGTTTAATTTTTTTAATTCAGACCAACCACTGCTGAATGCATGAGTAGAGACCATTCCTTTGGTAGAACTGGCAGAGAGAATATTCGGAAAGATGAATCCTTTCAGTGTGGGAAGGGTTGTTAATCAGGGACTCACCAGGAAAAATGGTTCTGGGTCCTAGCGGGCAGCGACACCAGAGAAACCAGACAACACTTTAAGTTGCATGTTGAAGCTCTGAAATATAAAATTAACTGATAATTTTCATAGGTCACGCTCTTTCCCATAAACCAAACTCATCTGCTCTCCTGGAGGGAGACAGAACAACTGGGCTGACTTCTCATTATCTCCTCCTATGGCGTATCCTTATTGAATTACTGCCGGGTAGAGGCAGCAGATGCTCATCAAGCCACTGCAGGACTCCTCTGTTAATTGAACTGTGATGGGGATGACAGCAGGGAAGGTCAGGATGATGGGACCAGTGATGTAACGTGAACTCCGGTAAGAACAACCTGCACGGGCAATTGACCTTGCTTAAATAATATTACAATGAGGTCTTTTAGCGGTTCATATAATTATGATTATTTTTTTGTATCAATACTGCGGCAGTGTCAGGGACCCCTGTGTGAATCGTATTATATTGTGTTCAGGGCAAATGTATTTTTCACCCTAAAGAGATTAGAATTTCCAACATGAGAAAATACAGTGAGGCACTATAGCCATCAACAGGGGACAAGGAATGGGAATGGAAAAGGTAACAGAATCACAGAATTCTTCACTAGATCTGTGGTTTTACTCAGCTGCTTGCTCCAACTGCTTAAAGGGCAGAGTCATTCTTTCTAACTGCCTGTATGGCAATTTGGAGTTTTTGTTGCTTAGTTAATCTTGGGTTGAAAGCAAGTTCACTTTTAAGTAAATGTGTGGGTATTATGAATGGCTTTTGATACGGAAAAACACATTTCTACACCTGATTCTGTGGCTCTTGCCAAGTGCCTGGGAATGCCTGAGTTTCAGGCACATATCCCAGTGTCAGGTACTCAGCTGCAGTGTGTGCCTGGTGTTTTTCCTGCTCTGGAGGAGGGGATGGGATGTGCTGGTGAGGTGCTTGGCTGCTGTGTGTGTCCTCTGGAGAGGCACATTCTTTCTGGATACTGCCATGGCAGGGAAAGGAGCTCTGGACACCTTCCCCGGAGTCCCTTGCGCGGCAGCACGAGGGAGTTTGGTAAGCTTGTGCTTACCTGAAAATGAATTCCAGCTACAAAGCAGATGCTGTTATTCCGTACAAGCCTTGTCTCACTGCACTGTGCTGCTCTTGGTGCGTTGGAGTAAGTCTGTGGCAATTAGTAAAAGCTCAATTCAGAGTGCACTGTGTGAGCTTTGGCATCTGCATGTGTGCTCAGGAAGCAGTTTTTAGAGATTCTTTATACCAATATTGGGGGTTTTCCATGTGTTTTTAGCCTTTGCTGTACCTTTATTTTTTCATTTAAGCAATACAGTTTTTTCTTAACCCTTTTGTTACACTGTCTGCCTGGGCCAGTTGGCATCACTGTTGCAAAGTAAATAGAAGGAAAAGGAATGAATCGGTGTTAAGAAATCACAAAATGTTTCTGATTAATTGATTTTGACAACTCTAGCTGTAATTATTTAAAATACACATTCTGATGTGGGACCTGAGTTATACAGGATTTTATTCTGTAAAAATGGTGAAGCCGTGGTTGTAGGAGACTTTATCACAAGACTTCATGAATGATGTTTGATGGGAAATTGAAAACTACAGTGTCAATGCTTGAACTGTGCTGCTCTGTAGAGCCTGTGTGTTCCTGGAGTGCTTTAGTGTTTGCTGTGCTTTGTGCTCTTTATTTTCTCCTTTCCTATGAGTTTGTACTTGGGGGCACTGAAATAAACAGCTGATGGCAGAGGATGCATTGGAATAAATGTTTATTTCAGCACTTTGGAAATGAGTTTTTTGAAATGGGATCTATCTTGTGGATGTGTGTGTGTGTGTGTCTCCTCTTATTAGCTCATTTGGGTTTAGGCTACAGCTAGGTAGTACAAATGGCAAAATAATAATGACTACCTACAAATAGAGGTACAGATCTTGTGGCAAAAAAAATTATTCTTAGTGTGTGTGTTACAGCAGAAGGGAAATGATACATTTATAGAAGTATTGAAGTTGGCCTCTGCATGTTTGTGTGTACCAGACTGGATATTTCAGCCAAAGTCACCAGTGTTTAGGAGTTCAAAACGGAACCCCACGTATTCTCCCCAGAACTGATTAACAGGTGAAAACGGTAAGATTTTCTTGCCTATTTGCAGTTATTTCTTTGGTCAGGGGTTTGGTTGAACCAGTTGCTCTGGGTCATGCATGGAACTGTAGAATATAACAATTTAAATTGGAGATAAGCTTGAGCTCCTCCAGTCCTGTGGCAGGGAAGCAGATGGTCCTTCCCTGCTAAGCAGAGCCCAAGTCTTTGCTGAGCTCATATGCCTGGTGGTACTTGATTGTATTATTTTGACCTTGTGTTTAAGATTGATAAACTCTACGTGGTGGCCATATTCCAATGAGGAGAGAAAAAATCCCTGACCTACAGCCTGTGATGCTGTACTAATGTCAAATAATATAAAGTAATATCAGAATGCAGAAGAAAATCACTGCAGTAAAGCAATTTAATTTCTGAACTGAAAGCACTTTAATGGGAATGCTCAGGAAATCTGCTGTTGTTCCAGCAGCAGAGGTTATGAGGTTGTTTATTCTCTTTTTGAAACTCTGCTGCCTTGTAATTGGTGACTTTGAACCTTTCTGTTGTTTTCCATGTGAATGGTCCTGCTGCTAAAGTAGGGACTTTGCTCTCTACTGAGTCTGATTTCCAGGTTTGCCTTTTAAAGGAAAAGAATTTCAAATACTAGTTTTCAAATGGTATTATACTGCTGAATGTGCATTATATGTGATAGTTTGCCAGTGAAGTGAGAGTAATCCTCTTTGAACAAAAAGTTGCAATAGCATTTACTGAAATGGTGTTGGAAGTAGTGCCAGCTCCCTTTGCCTTTGTTTAATTACAATTTAACAGTAATCCAAGATCTGTGGAACTGTGACAGCAATTCTTAGATATAGCTGAGTTTCAAAGAACCCTCAGTTCATCCATTGCCAATGATAAAAGCTAAAGCAGAGCACTGTATTGATAATAGACTCAAACTTTTCTCTATCCATTGAAAAATAAACAAAAAGAAACTTTTTTGTCCCTCAAAGCTGTGAAGTTTTGTTGTTACAGAAAGGATGTGCTATAATGCGAAGAAATTACTGAGCTTTTTCCAGTCTATGTTCTGCTGTGCTGGCTGAGAAGCCCGGCATGAGGCACTCAGCTGTAATGTTGTGTATATAACCTATATAAAATACCCACCAAAAATGATGTAGGTCAAAACTGAGACTCCATAAGTTTATAAAGTGACTGTTGTTTTGTTGATGAGATGTTTGGTTTGAGTTTCTACAGCCTTTTTTTTGGTATTTAATTAAATATATAAAAGTGCATGAGCAGCCTGAAAAGGTTACTTAAAAGTTGTTGGGCACTTTCTGTGTTCTCCTGCTCAGATAAAAATCAATGCCAGAGTTCACGAGAGAATCCTATTGACAATCTTGAGCATTTTGATCTTAATTGCTCTGTACTTGTTCCTGCTGGAAGGGGTATGATAATGGCTTGAAGAACATTTGTGAAGGTAAATTACCCTACTTTCAGTGCTAAGATACAACGCCAAAAGGTCCATGGCTGTTAAATCCCATTGAGAAGTCCAGGCTTGGATTTCCCTTGGGCACTTGGTGCTGGGTCCCACTGAATGCAGTTTGTGGAGGGAGGTGTTGGGGAGCTCCTTGGTGGTTGAGCATCGTTCCTTCTGCTCTCGGTGGGCCTGGGGGCTTTGCCAGGGAGTGCTGGGGAGCATCAGGACAGCCTTGCACAGTCTCCTGAATCCTCCACTTCGGATTTCCTGCACTTCTGAGGGAGTGTAAACCATCCATGTTGGTGTGCAAATGAAGCAAGTTTTGCCTCAGCTGTATTTCGCTGGTCTCCTGAATGGATTCCTTGGAAGAATCTGCAAATCCCATTCACTTTGTGTTCTTGAAAGTCAAGTGTGTTCCCGTGGAGTCCATTGGAAGTACTCAGAGTGAAGGAGAAGTAAGAGCAGCATTGTTTCACAGAACAGTTCTGCTCCAGCACTGTTGTAATTAAAGTCGTTCTACTGATGGAAAGTCTATTCTCTGGTGTTTTCTTTAATGTAGTCATAATGCATCAGTCTGAGCTCCCTTGCTGGAACATCTTTCATTATAATCCACTTAGCTAAGTTTATAATTAATCTTCTAAATTCAAACCTGCTTTTGTTACATTTTTAGGATGTACAAAGACTGAGGCAGGAAAACTTAGATTCGTGTTTTTTACCCCAAACAAATTGATGTAAATTAAGAAGAAATTCGTTGGCAGTACAGTAATTTCATATTCTTGCTTTTAATCCCCGGGATCTTTCATAATTTTTGAACAAGAATTGGATACAATTAAATAGAAGAAAATGAAAATAATAGATTCTTTCTGTTTTGACTATAAACATCTCCAAAATACCCGGACTTTCAAATATAACTGGTAAAGATGGTGGTGACTTTCTGAGCTTTCCAGCAACGGAGTGTTGGGGAAGGTTGTTTAAGTTTATACCTGAAGATGGACCAGGGTGAAATGTCTGCTGAGCTGTGTTGATTTGGAGGTTGTGCAGGCTTCCTCCTACCCAAAGCAGGCTGCTTTACATTGTCTGCTCGTTGTTTGGAGTTATCTTCTCTATGCAGATATGGGAACACCACATACTTTTTCAGGCATTATTTACCCTTAGAGTTATTGTAGCAAATTACCAGAGAACTGTGGAGATTAATGTTTGGATTCCCAATGAGTGACCACTTAGGACAAAAATGCTGTCAGGCAGTTGTCAACTGTCAACATATAAATCTCACTCATTCGCTCTGTGTGTTTTTATCCAGGATTTTCTCAAATGCACCTGGAAGAAGAGCAAATATTCTCAGCTCAGGTTTGGAGGTGAGGCAGTAGAAGTATAGAAAATCAAGCTACCATTCTCATATATGCAAAGTCATTCTGCTGAAGTCACAGGGAATGCTTGCAGAATGGAGTATTAGTGTCAGAGTGTGACCTTAGGTGACTTTTTGCACAGGAAGTTTCTGACAGAGCTGGAAGTGGAGTGAACTTTGCGTGCCTCTGCTTTAACCAGAAGATTGTCTCCCTCCAAATATGTGAGTGGAAAAATGTATAGGGTTTGTTTTAGGTATGGAAATATAAGAGAAGTTTAGTGTAACTATGTTCATCATGAAATAAAAGACTGGGCACATAGGTACTTGCATTTGAGTGCCTGTTCCTAGTTTGACATATGTGACTGTCCAAAAACTTTTATTTTATTTAACACCATACCTGTAGCACTAGCATTAGTGTGTTTTTGGAAATCTGTCCCCCAGGGATGGTCAGCAGTTCTTGTCTGTGGTGATCAGCCTTTGCTGCTCCAAGCCAGGCATTCTGCTGCTTTAGGACAGAAGAGAATTAGCTTTTTGGATAACAGCTTTCTGAGCAGGCAAGGCAGACTTTATCTGAGTATAAAGGGTATGATATAAACATCCAGATTATCTTGGAATATCACACGCAATGGATTTGTGTGTAGGCAAACCGTTGCACAGTTACTGCTTACATTTGTATTAAGAAAATTTATTCATGATTAATGATGCTTATCTTTGTGCTAGACACCTGCCAAATGATTTATAGCCACACATATCATCTGTAATTGCTCTTTTTTTTGTTGTGTTGCTATTTAAAGTGTTTGGGATTATTCTAATTGCATCACGTGTTTTAAATGGAGAGAACTACTCAGGTGTCCTTGTCAGCATTCCCATCTCATACCAAAAAGTAGGTCAGATTTACCCGTGGTGGGAAAGGTCACAGCTCCCGGTGAAAGGGAGAATTGAACTGATGTATGACAAGGCTGAAATCGTGTCTCAGGTTTGGATCAGTTTAAGCTGATCTTTTTCTGAATTCAGTATTAAATACGTTGTAAATCCGTGTTGGAGCAGAGCCAGGCTGAACTTGCTGAAACCACAGAGATTAGGTTTTTGCCTAAACCTAAACGGTGCAGAAGGACTGGAGAAAGCTTTGTCCTGTGGAAACTTGGAGAAGGAACAACTGGTCTCTTTTCTACCAGTGTAGTGTGTGAGAGTAGAGTCAAAATTGGGCCACGAGTCCTTCATTTTTCAGTGTTGGATGGTTTTGGGGACTTTCATGTGTCTTTGACTAGCACAGCACCTGTCACTTGGAAAAACCTGCCTCCGAGTGCTCAGCAGTGGCTGGAAAATGGGGAAAGTTTCCCAGAGGCTTTTTTCCCTCCCTAGCTAAGCAGGAATTAGACTGGGAATTGGCTGCTGGATATTCTATTGAGGCTGAAAATGAAATTAAATTTTGATCGCTTCAGAAATAAGGTACTTGTCAGCTCTATGCATATTTATTTATTTCTAACATTTTGACGCTGCAATGCCACGCTTGCAGCAGAAATGTAGGTTTCTAAAATAAGTCTGCTTTTCAAAACTAGTTTTATTCCATCCTGTCATTAAGAGAATTAGCAGTGGATTAGAAAATGTAAATGTGTTGTTATGATCATTAGAAAAGTTTCACGTGGCTTTTTCTAGACTGCCTCTATATTCCCAGCCGTTACAGCTAAGGGATGATATCCTTGTTTGTCTAAACAAGATTCTGTACAAACCAAACAAAATAACAGGGATGCTTGTAACTAATCCTGCAAATATCGAAACAACACCTCATTATTTAATTTCAAGAGAATCCATTAGTGCAAACTATTAACTGGCCAGGCCTGTATTGTAAAGGATATTGACTAAAGAGAATTTTGGAAGAGCAAGACATTTTTTCAGACTAAAGTACATAGCTTGAACATATTTAGGAAATAATATCTTGAACATATTTAGGAAAACCTCACCTTAATGTGAAGGTGGTGAGGCCCTGGCACAGTTGCCCAGAGAAGTTGTGGATTCCCCATCCCTGGGAGTGTTCAAGGCCAGGCTGGATGGGGTTTGGAGCAGCCTGGTCCAGTGGAAGGTGTCCCTGCTGATGGCAGGGGTTTGGAATGAGATGAATTTTAAGGTCACTTCCAACCCAAACCATTTTACGGTTTTATGATATTTAAGCAATTGCCTGAATTTAATCAAGACTAGTCTCAGTGAAATAAATTTTTTAAATGTTAATCTCATTTTTTCCCTCCTTTTTTGTCTTTATTTGCCAGTTTACAGCTAGCCATGCTGACACATTTGGGAGCTGAGATACCATGTAACTAAATTTGATGTGAAGTGTTGGTGGCCTTCATAATGTAATTTATTCATGTTTCTGTAGATAGCATATGTTGCCTGTGCAATAATTTTTTATCGTATCAGGACAGAACAGCTACTGTTCCAAATTGTGTTACACAAACCTAGATACACAGGCAAATTTTTATTGTGCTCTGCTGGGGTGTAAATCAGTGGAATCTATTGAGCTCTGCTGGGGTGGGGGAGATTAGAATCAGTGCCATGGTGCCTAATTTATTTCTGGTTTTTCTGACTTAATGTAATCTGTGTTCTGGCTCCGTGGGGAGCAGCAGCCAGTTATCTCTGTAGTCCTGCCCAGAGAATGAGCATGTGTGAAACTCCTTGTTTTGGGCAGGAGGCTGCAGCTCCCAGGGACGTGCTGCTGCTCCTGACCCTTGGAATGCTGAGATGAAGGCAGTGCATTGAGAAAGCAGCTCATGAGCACTACTGGTGCTTCATTAAAAATCTCTGCATCTTTATCTGAGGTTTCCTCGGATTTGCCCATTTCACGCCCCTGCCTGTTGAAGTTGTGTTGTTTTTATGGCATTTTCAGGCCCTGGAGAGCGTCCTGCAAGTCCAGTGAGTGCTGTCTGCGCAGGGCTGGGTGCGTGGCTCCCCTGCAGCACTGAAATCTGAGAATCTGAATCATTTCTTTCTTGGTTTGGTGTTTCTGTGTATGAATGGAGCCAGTGTCACTAATTCAATGTCACTCTTTCCCTTGGCAGGAAGTCGGTGACTCTGTTTTCCAACCGTCATAGATGGTGACTGCGATGCTGAAGGCTCTGGGCCGGTCACTCCTCCTCAGCCCTTCTGTGTGAGGTGAGCAGCCATCCTGGGGGGAAAATCCCCGAATTTCAGGCTGTCTGAGGGCCCTTCTTCCCCACACCCCAGGGCTTTGCTATGCGTTGGATTTCTCAATGATGCTCAAGATTTCTGAGCTTCACGTGGGCTTCCTGCGAGGCCACTTGTGGTCTGTTACACTGCCTGGGTGTTGGCACTTGTGGGTTGAGTTCTGAATTAAATGTCAATTCTGAATAAGATTAACCCACGAGCAGAGCATAAATCAGGCCCTTGCCCCCTTACATTTGGTCAGGTTTATGGGTTTGCAGATTGTACATGAGATGCCATTCATATGAAACACAAGAATGAGCTTAACCAGATAACAGATATTACATTGTATCTCCCACTGTAGTAGTCAATATCTGATTAAATATAATTGCATGAATTTATCATGATAGAAACTGTTTCAAAGTAATTTGAATACAGCCTGAAATTAAAAGCTTTGCTGTATATTCAGTGTGCGCAATTTCTAGATTTATCTTCAGTTTCTTATCAAGAATGATGCTGTGTATTATGTGCTATGACAATGTCGCTTTTCATAAGGTTAGGAATGTAATGGAATTTTCTGGACTAAACTTCTAATAACTGATAATTTTAATGAAAATCACCAAGATTATGCCCATGAAGACAAATCTTGAAGACAGGTGTTATCTCCATTCTTAAGCAAGTACGGATGTGACATTTTTACCTATAAAAGTAGGATTAATCACTAATAAATAGAACTCTGGGGAGAATTTAAGCATGGTATAAATACATGGTATAAATACGAAAGCTGTTGCATCAGAAAAATGAATATGTAAATTTACATCAGAAATTTGTTTGATGTGGAAGCACCATGAACGTTTTTTGAGACTTCCAAATTGTTCCCACCTGAATATGGATAAATCCAAAATACCCTGAAACTTGTGTGAAATCTGCCTAAATGTCTAGTTGGCCATCTTGTGGAATGAGAGACACAGAGATTGGAATTACTAGACTGAATTGGAATTTTTATGGGTTTTTTTTTTTTTTGTTGTATGAGTTTCTTAATCTCCATTGTCTGGAGCTTTTCTGTAGTATATAAACAATCTTAGCTGAAGCTGGCATTTAGGAGTTGGTCTCCTGCTTTGTATGGCAGACCCAGAGAAACTTTCCTCATTTCTTCCAGCACCACAGAGTGATTCTTTTAATGAATTGTGTGGTCTAAAACTGCCACAGCAGCAGGACTTGATCCACTCCTATCTCATTCCCGATGTTCCTCTGGTATTTGTCTGAAGTGTTGGGGAGCTTAATTAAAATCCCTTAGTCAGAGAAACGTCTCTGGAGTAACTGGTTGCTGATTTGGAGCTCAAAGATCCAAAGGGAGCTTGAATGAGAGTCCCAAATTGCACAGAAATGCCTGAGTAGTGTCTGGTTTTACCTTTCGTGTTGGTTCATCATGTGCTAATAAGCACCCCCTGTTTCCCTGCGTTTCCTGCTGTGTTTCTGGTGTTGCTCCGGTGTATCCCATATTTACACAGAGTACAGAGCTAAAACATTCCAGGCCTGGTATTTCACTTGTCAGGGATCTTAAATGTAGGGCGTGGGGTCTGTATTTGGGGCTGAATTTGGCACCTGGAATCTGTTCTCACTTTGGTTTAGTGTGCCTATATCATGATAATATTCCTACTAAATAGAGGAAAGGGACACAGCACACAGTGCCACTGGATCCCTTGCTATTTATTTGCACTGGCAGATTTCTTCTTAAGAGCCTGCTAAAAGCATTTCCAGTGGCTTTGTAGGATGGGACTGTGGCTCCTCTGGGAGCTGGCCCTTCCTCTCTCTCTTCCTCTCCTCCTTTTTATTTCTCCCTCTCCAAGTGAAGCACCACTAATAGACTTGTCCTCATCAGATCTGGCGCACAGGTACTGGGAAATGCGCAGAGGCCACCAGGTTACCCTTAGGCTGCGCCTGTTGCCTTGCTGGTTTAAATATTTTGGCAAGCATTCTCTTTTTATTTATTTATTTTTTTTGTTAATTCTAGGACCAAAGAAGACAAGAGACTGAATCATCTGAATTATGCTTCTACAACAGAGCTGGTTTTCTCCTCATTGGGCATGGCAGAGCCTGGGGAAGCCCTTCCTTTTGTTTGTTTTCTTAATGTTGCAAACAGCTGATCTGGAAGCCAGGAGAGGTCACCAGTTTGTCTGGAAAACAGGTAGGAAAAAGATATGTTAGCTTCTCTACTAGAAACTTGCTGTATTCAAGGATGGAGTGATCATCCTTTTTCCATTCTCTTTTAGCTCAATAACAAATTTAAAAAGTCTGATGATGTCTTCTACTTTGTTTTTATTCTGAAAAATAGAAGGGGTTAATCTGTTTTTCACATTAGTAATCTCCATGTCTGTTGCAATAATGCACCCAGAATATAATCCTGGACTCCTTAATGCTTTTCATCTAAGGGTATTTTTACTGGATCATCATTCTAATGCTGCTTTCTTTGAAATATTTAATATTTTTTCTTTTAATTTTCGAATGCAAGGGGCACACCATCATCTCTCAGGATGAGCTGAGTCAGGAGTCAATGCTCTCAGTTAATCTGTTTTCATTGGTGCATTTAGTGAAAGATTTTTGTCCCTCAGTCAGGTTGGGTACATGCAGCGGTTGAATGTGCAAAACCAGGCGTGCACAAGGTGTGGAAACCACCACAAATTTGGGAAATACTTACTTAAGTTGCTTAATCAAAAATACCCAACTGAACCAGGGGTTTCATTGGCCAGGATCCCTTTGAGGTTTGGCCTTTTGTGACTGAGCAAGAGAGCGATTAAATGTGATGGAAAAATAATTTCCCTCTTTTATTTTTTCTTTTGGAGAGGTTCTTTGGTGTTTCGGTTATTTATTTTTTAATTACATTTCTGTAGAAGGTAATAGATTGAATTAGTGGAATAATAAAGCAATTTTTCTGGGAGAACTCCTGTCCTTCTGATAGGATCAACACCAGCTTCTTGCCAGGCTGCTGGGATGGGAGGCTGAGTGCTGGGGAAGTGCTGGTGAAGTACAGTATGATACTGTATTTCTAAAGACTTTTTTTTTTTACACTGTCTAGCATGTGAAATGAGGAGGAAATAAACAACAACTTTCATTTCTCCAATTCGCTGTTATTTACGTGATTTTTGAACAAGCTTTGAAAGGTAGAGCTATTTTCCTAAGACAAATTAGAGCCTTCAGTGCTGTCTTGTCTTCTCTTCAGTTCCAAAGCATGTTGTACCGTCAGTCTTTAGGGCTTTGCATTGGAAGTCATCAAACTTTCATTTGACTTGGTGATTCCAGCTGAAAATAAGGAGTTTTCACTGCTTCAAAGGCATCGAGGATGTATTTAGAACTAAGAAGATTTGGGGCCCAGCTTTGTGTGGGCACCCTGCTCTGAAAGCCCCACAATGGGCTTGTTGTAAAGGTTTGTTTCCAGATGCACAAGAAAATTCAGTTCTTGTGACTCCCACAGTGGATTAAAAATATCTGAGCTCTCGGGAGTCACTTTAAAAACCTCAAATCCTAAGAGTATTTTGATGTACTTTCTCTGCTTATGGAGTGACGTGAGGTAGAAAACAACTTTGAGTGATATGTTTTCCAAATGAAAATAACTTGTGAGCTTCAGCCAAATGTATTGTCCTGATCAAGAGAAGATTTTCCTCCAGTATTTGTAAACATCCCCCTATTTTCCCATTGTAGTATTTTGTTGAAAGTTGGAGGAAAGTTACATCTAACCCCCAAATGTTTAGTTCCAGGTTGAAATGTTCCAGTATGTTCACCCAAAACATTTTGTTTTGCTGAGAAATAAGCTATAATTTGTGAAGCCCCTACTTTCTCTGCAGTAGCAGTGAAGCAGCAGCATTTCTAAATCCCAAATCTTGTTTTTTTGCAATTGTCCTAAGAAATAACACAATGGGCAGTAAATGGCAGTCTACTGTTGGGGTGGCATATGTGGCTTGCTTTTGTCTGCATTTTCATACCTTAACTGGAAAGGTTTTCCAGGTATGGTTAATCACAGAGGTGTGATTTTAATCTTTCAGAAGATTAAAAGCAAATGTTTTGGCAAGACAGGAGTGGTAACTTAAATGCAATATGTGGATCTGGAGAGGTGGAAGGGCCACCTGTTGTGGCAAGGTATTAAAATCACTCTGGCATGTAGATCGTGGAGATCTTGACCTGTTGAGGTCTATGGTTTGTATAATAACAATAATTATTAAAAAAATCATCCCATAGTTTGAGGACTTTTGTGCCCAATACAAAATAATAAAAAGTAAATAAAAGCACAGCACTGTGAACTTAAAATAAGTAACTTTTAATGTCAAAACTGAGCAGATCCATTCTGATAAAAGAAAACCTGCAGCTGTTGTCCTTTTTTTTTAATAAAACCATCCGATGAGAAATGAGCAATCCATAATGGGAAAGGGATGATCTGTTCTGTTTTTAAATCTTGAATTGTCTGTTGTAAGCATGACAAGTTACTTACCTGCTGGAGAGAAATTCAACTTCTTATTGAAATGTCATGCTTTATAATTAAATAAGATTATGCTACTGAAAGCTCTGACTTTATGAAAATGAATTTATATGTACTGAAATAAATTTTCCTAGCACACAGAAGTCCAGGGAGGCATCCTTAATATGGATGAGGCTGAAAAAAAAGAAAAAAAGAGCTCATATAATCACTGCAGTTTATAATGTAGACTTCTTTTCGGCTAAATCCTTGATACTATCTAATGAAGACTCCTACATTTTCATGCTGGGCTTGGTGGTCTTGGTCTAAGGGAAAACAACGGTGTTGAAATCACTACATCTACAAAAAAACCCCAGGCTCTGTAATTCTAAAACATGAGAGGTAATTTTATCCACACTTTTCCCTCAGCTATTCGGAGGGCTATCCACTTGCATGTTGCTTATTTGTGGCCTGTCTTAAAACCATTTGTTTTGAGCTTTTGGCTTCTAGAAGTTAAAAATTAATATCTGTACACTGTATCTTCTGTTTTCCAGACATTTCTTGTCAGATACTCATTTAGTGGCCACTAAACATGAAAGCAATAATCATATCAGCTAAATTACTCAGCAACATCAAATAGCTGAATAATTTTCTCACACTTGCTAAATTTAATTGGCCCTAAATTCTTGTAAATTAATAGTATTTAATGCAGTTGCCAATTAGCAATTTGCATATTTCACCATGTTAATTTTCTCCAACACTTGAGTAGTCCTAAGAGTTCCTGGAATTTCTGCAATGCCTGTATAGCTATGTTTTAGTGATGGCCATCCAGGCTTTTAAAACTGTGTATACAGTATTGATACACACACGAGTCCACAACATAATTCTAGGATTTTTTTTTGGTGGGTGGGTTTTTTTTTTTTTTTGGTGAAGGTCTAAAATTTAGTTTCGAAGTCAGAATTAAGTGTTAGATATGTTCAACACAGGAGATACTTTGGGGGCTTTACAGGAGAGGGGCTGATAATTAGGATTACAAAATGCTGAAGTGTCTCTTCCCAGAGATTCTTGCCATTGGGCAGGTTTGTTTCCCCTTCACTGCTGGTGCTATCAGCTCCTCCATAAATGACACCTCAGGCTTGGGTTGTTTCCCCCAAAATACAAATGGAATGAAAGGGATGAGGGACACAGCCCATAAAAGTGACTCTCAGAGCTAAAGCAATGATGTGACTTTATTCTTTAATAAGGGAAATACTGTAAAAATGTTTTTTGTGGGATGAAAATGCTCTGATTTTTAGGAAAATAGTTCTTTAATCATGGTAAAAATGCTGTCATGGAAATAATCCTCTGTCTGCTGTGGAAGGGAAGAAGAGGATTGTTAGAAACCCAGATGTTGGGTCCCAGTGAATTTTCCATCTCTACAAAAATGAGTCAGGATGGCTATTGAGCCCAGCAGGGACATGCTCCCTGATATGAGTGGAAGAGCACTGAAAGTGAGGTATCAGACTGGGAAATGGGTTTGTAATGATTCTGATCACAGCAGAGAGATTTTTACCTCAGGAAGAAACCATTAAACCTCTGGAGTTCATGGACTTTTGGGAGCCAGGTGTGTGAGCTATAAGTGCTCTTGCCCGAAGTGAACATATAAAAACTTTAATTTGGAGTTACTACCTGTATTTGAAAGTCGTCCTTAAAGCAGGGTTAGCAAATGGGTTTTGATCCTTAGTCATTCTTCAGAAACAATCCATGATGGAAAAGGGACGAAATGAACTTTTCAGAGAACAACTTCTAATGCGGAGGAACCTTTGAACCACCTGTGAGTGTGGGTGAGGCAGCCCTGGCTACGAAGAAAAAGGTCTTTTGTTCTCTCTTCTCGGATAATGCCACCATAAAGTGCCCTTTCTCAAGATCGTAATTTCAGGAAGGTCAAGTGCTGGTTTGGAAGTGCCTTTGACCTTATGTCTTAAAAGACAAGCTTTTACCTACGTACACCAAATGTTAAAAGGAGCGCAGGTCTTCAAAGGACAGTAGAGCTCAAACCTGCTGAAAGGAGACTCAAAAATAGCTCGGCAACAAGTGAGGTTTTTCCGAAAGCTCGACAAAATGAAGAGTGATTATCTGTCCTAGATGAAGTGCTTCCTTTATTCGGTGGGACAACAGCTCATGAATGAAGCACAAATGGCTTTTTAGTGATCTTTGTGTGGTGTCTGAAAGGTTTATGATACATCTGACTGATGCTTCCAAACTTCTCATTGTGTAGCAAATGTTCTAATTGTGGGTTGTTCTTATGGCGCCTCGGTGGATGGAATTTTAAATGTTGAAACTTCAAAGTGGAAATATAGCCTTGATATAATCAAATTCTCTGCGATTCAAAGGATCTTCACTATGCTAAGAGGCTGGGACAGCAGTTATTCTCCTGGGTTATAGATTGCAATCGTGTAGTATTGACAGCATTAGTAGTTATTAAAAATTAATAGCTTTTTAAAAAACCTATTAAGTTCTGTTCTCAGACTAACCAGAACATTGCCATAAACCTGATAATGAAAAATCATTCTAAAATGATAAATCTTCTTATTTTTATTTTTACCTTTAACTTTGTTCATGATCAGTTTATGCCTCTGTTCCTGAGCCAGACTGCTCTTTAATTTAAGTAATTCTCTTTTGGTCATCGCTGCTAATGTATTTATGAATTGAGGATTCCAAGCTTCTGCACCCCTGTGAATAAACATATTTGCGTAACACTGGTTGGTCAAATGAAATCTTTTCTTAGCATTGCCCCTCAAAATTCTATCAAATCTCAATTAAGATTTCACCTACTGATATTTTACAATTGTATTTAGAAATATCTGGCTTAAAATATCTCAGAATAATTTTTAAAAAAGTATTTTATAATGAACAGTTTCATTTGAAGCAGTTCAGTTGTTTTTAATGTGTTGACGTAGTTTCATTATGTAGGCATTAAAAAGTGATTAAAATGAAAAAATAGTACTTTAGCTCTAAATTTGTCTAAAAAATTATTTACAAAGAACATTTTATGAGACAGTATAAATTATGCATCTATTTCTACAAAACATTTTAAAAAACAATAATATTTGAAGATTCAAAGGAAGTTGTTTTGCAGAATTTCATTAGGAGCAAAATTTAATATGCTGGTTGATATTAGTCAGTGATATTTGAGAAGCTTTAAGGGTGGCCTCAAAGCTAATCTCATGTTTCCTCAGACAAAAGTGCAGCTGTTTCAGATTGATAAATATTTGGTTTTCTTTCTTCTTTGTTCCTTACCATTTCCTATCCACATTTTTACCCTTCTGTTCCATGAATCTTCAGATTTTATTACATATGGTTCTGCTGCTTCACTTCACCCATCTTTACTTCTGCTGTTGGTATCATCATCTGCTTTTGTTTTCTCAACACTCAATCCAACTTGGATTCAGTGGAGATGAACTATGTTCATCTTGGAATGATGAACACCAAATCCAACTTGGAACTGTGGAGATGCACCTGTTGCCTTAATTTATAACCCTTTTCAGTGGCTGTTCAGTTGTGTTTAGGTGCGTGAGGCATTTCAAAGTTGGTGTGCTCAGACAGTAAATACTGGAGAGTTTGTCAAAGAATCACACAAATGTGCGCCTGAAGAGTTCCGTAAAAGCTGGAGAAACTTTCTTATGCTGGACGATCATTTTCCAGCCTGATCTTTTCTCCAGGTGCTCGAGCTCTGCTACTGGGTTGGATAAATGCCATGGCAGCCCTTGCACACCCACCTGGGTCCTGTCCTTGTCCCATGGGCTGAAAGCTCAGTGGATGGGCCATGGCTGAAGGAGCTGTGGCACTGTCACTGCCAGCCAGCGGCAGAGATGTTGGAATGCTCCTGGAGGAGTTTGGGATGCTGCTTAGAGCTACAGAAATGCTTAAACTGGTGCTGTTTTTCCTTGTCTGTGAAGTTCGGCGTGTTTATTAGCTCTGGTGTCCTGTGGGGACCTGCAGGCAGCAGAGGGAGGTTCTCGGTGGCACTGCTTAAAGGAGGAATCCCTGGCTTGTTATATTTTCCTAGAAAAGCACTCCAGCAGCAGTACAGGCAGTGCTGAGGACCAGTCCAATTAAAAAAGCAAGCAGAGGAGGAACTGAAATAACCCTGAAACAAATACTAAAATTAACGCTTGATGTGCTTGAAATATGAGTTCTTTGGCAGAGGTGACTGCTGAGCTTGACTGTGGCTGCTGCCTTCAGTGGGGGAGCTTTTACAGCCTGTGCTTGGTCATTTTGTTGTTGTTGGGCTTGCGAAACTATTTCAGCACTTCTTTTCCAACAAGGCTGCCCCCTTTAACAAATAGCTTTGTCTAACCAGCATCAGATGTTCAGTAGGTGGTGGTTTAAACTAGATTACACAGGAGATTCACACTAATCTTTTAATGTCCCTCTTCTCTTCTTGAGAATAATAGTTTTTGAGAATAAGGTGCTTTTTTCTGTATTTTGTTGGTATTGGGAAAATATGTTAGGCTTCTTATCCTTTTCTTTCCTCAATAGTTACTATGGGAACAGAGCTGGGGGTCACAGGGGAAAATCTGCAAAAGTGGTTTCTTTTAAATTGTTCATTTTAAAAAATAAAAAGATAGCTTATTATTGGAATTGTGGTACTTTTCATTCAACTTTGTTGGATTTTATTGTTGTACGTGTTTCAGTCACAAAAGAAGCACAGTGAGTGGCAAGAAAAACAGATGGAGATGTTTTTGTAGTTTTTCCTTGGGGTTAATATTTTTTTAATTGAATGCAGCTGTTGGAAAGATTTCTGTTGTTACGTATAGGTGGAGCATTAAAAATGGATGATCACATTTTCAGCCTGTTTTACTGGAGTACTAGGTTTAATTATTCTGGTGCCCTTGTTCAGAACTCTGCAGGTTTTTTTAAAAAAATAATTACATCTTAAGTTAAGAGTTTTACTTCGCCATTTAGTTGAATGATTTCAGTATATAGGGGTAATCACTTCCTCATTCAGCTCTTGTGTAGAGCACAGTTATGGGGGAAAATACACAAAATTGTCTTAGTAATCCCTAAAATACATATTGTTCTCAATCTGCAGGTAATGCTGCTGACTCTTTCTAGGGAGTCCTTGTGAGGTTTGGGTAGTCTGCCCTCTGATAGCCTTACTCCCTAGATTTTTTTTTTGTTTGGGTATTTATGAAAATAAATACCTGCTGTCAACAATCTATTCTTTTTTCTTTTCAAAAAGAAAAAAAGAATTCCTTTATATTCTTTCTTAGTTTCAAAAGATTTGAATGGCAAAAGCCGGGAAAATGAAATAGAGAAGTTAGAAGGGATATTTAATGGTAATCCAGGTTATTTCCACAGTGTTGCCACTGTTTAATTCCATCACCCTCAGCTAGTGGATAGATGTGATGAAATGACCACTGACTACAGTAGTTTTGAATGCAGGAGCTTCGGTTTGCCTGGGCTGAGACCATCTGAGGGCAGGCTGTGACTCCAGAGGCACTGCCTGCTCCTTGCTCTTGGTGTCACTGCCTGGTGTCTACCTCTGTGCAGAATTCTGCAGTTCCTTCTTCCAGAGACCTTTTAAAGCTTGTGGTTGAATGTGTCTCCGTGCAGCACTTGCGTGTAATAGCGATTTAGGATTATAGAGCTAAGTTTGGAAAAGCGTGTTAAACCCTCATTATTGTGCTTCTAAATACATTGGTTCTGTATGCTGGGGGTGAGTTGTAGACACTTGCTGAAGCAGATCCAGCTTTTGTGTGACATGTCCTGGAAGGCCAGCCATGAAAAATCACTTTTCAAATGAGAACTTAATAAAAACTTTCCTGCTCTGAACGCTAAGCCCTGCTCCCCGTGCGATTAGTGGTTTCATTTCTTTCCCAGCAGTTGGGTAATGATTATGGCTCCAGATGCTGCAGGAGTGATAAAGAGAGTGATTAATTTCACTTGAAAGGGCATATGTTCAAAGAGGAGCCAGCCCAGCGCCTCCAACGCGGAGCCCACGCTGCCGAGCGTGTGCCGCGGTGCCCAGCTGATCCCGGGGAAAGGACCAGGCAGCCTCCCTTAGTTACCTTAAACAGTGTATTTGCTGCTTGGATTTTGTGTTATTTCCCAAGGATCTGGTTTAAAAGCTCTTCAAAGCAGTGCTGTCACTTTGAGCTTTGAGGAGGGGCTGGTGTCACCAGCGCAGCCCATGTAACTGCGAGCGAGCTCAGGGTTGTATTTGTACCCTGTACAGGATTAAGTGGTAATGAAGGGTTCATATTCCCTGGCTTAGTCAACAGCAGCTTTGAAAGTGTTCCTATGCTTCATTTGCAGGAATAGTTCATGCTGTATGACTCCTGAAAAATTCTGACATTTCAAATATCGTATTTTCAATATGCTTGAAAAGTAAATGTGCAAGGTAGGTGCTTCTTTAAGTCTTCATCAGGACTTTATTGACCCATTGCATAAGTCAACAGAAGTACGAAACTTGACTTGTGCCAACCATGTGATTAAATCCGAGGGATATTTGGTGTATTTTGTGTTACTGCCTGAAATTTTTCACTGTCTGGTATCCTTTGAGGTTTATTTTATCACCCCTGAGATCCAAAGACCTTCAAATTTCAGTAGTGTTATAATGTCCACCTATATGTGAGGCATGTTTTACTTCTCTACCTGATGACATTTCTAATCGTGACTTTCACAGGTTTGAAGCTGATGAAAGGAAAACTTCAGTACTTGTGGCATCTTTAACATCTTTTGACCCATTAGTTACATTTATATCACCCATCCGCTCTTAAGCAAAATAAGCACTTTCTTCTGTCAGTTGAAGATCTTAACAGTGGAGACACTGGATACAGAAAAAAATTATTTCTTTACTTTTCTATGCATTTAATAAATTTAGATGTATATTAGCTGCAGAGTTTTGAAGCAGCTGTCTGGATGGGGTACAGAACTAGAGCTTTACAGACAAGGATTAAAAGGAGGCTTTAATGATTAAACACCAGAAACTTTTGAGAAGTTGTTATTAACTATAGTGCTCATAAGGTAGCACTCAGGTTTTTTTTTGTTATTCCCTTAATATTCCTGGTTGCATTAATAAAGTAATGCTGTGTTCAAGCAGAAGTGAAAATGAATTTCAGTAAATTGCTTGCAGCTCTATGTGATAAATGCGTGTGGGGTATCACTAGAATAACTTATATAAACTTTAGTATTTTCGGTTAAACTAATTCAGTACATCTGCTTTTCAATTGGCATTAAATATTTCATAACCCCTCTATAGCTGTATCTTGATTTAAAACATTGTTAGCGTGAAATTTGTGATTCTGCACATTTGAGATTGTGTCTGCATTTAACGGGAGACTCACACAGATTCATTTTGAAGTTGTAGGAATCTCATAATGAGGGTTTATCCAAACTTTTAACTCGTATTGATCCCACTTTTCTCTTAAGGAAATATCAATCCTCCATCTTCTGCATTCCTCTGCAAAATGCCTAGATGTTCTTACTTTTAGGATTGTCCCCAAACAATTTCAAACATGAGAAAGTGTGCAAAACAACCTTCCCAAAACCCCAAGTACATCCTTGTATGCACAGCAGTGGGAAAATTATCCGTGTGCCTGAGTGTTAAATGTGTTGCTTAGATGTCAGTGCCTGTGTGTGTGTGTGTTTATGCGTTAATTTTTGCCCGTGTTTTATGTCGCCCGTGTATAATTACAGTGCTGCCATCCAGCCAAGGACACTGGAAAATAGAAATAGAAACAGAGCTGCAATGTTTTGAAAAGACTGGGGACGGATCAAATGAGAGACAGGGAAGTCAGAGTAAATGATGACAGTAATGTTATTGTGCCCTAAGGGTCTTGCAAAGTACAGTACTTAAAACTCAATTTTTTGCTTTGTAGATAAGTGAGTGTGTCTTGGTTAAATCAATATACGTGTGCAATAGATGATAAAACTTGGTATTACATACCTCCTTTGATATTTTTCATACTTACTGCTTTAAAGGTAGTACTGTATTTATGTTCGGAACACTCCAAAGTACTTTATGCCTTTTGTTATGAGCTTTCAAACATGTTGCTTGGTTTAGTAATGGGAGCTCAGGCAGCCCGAAATTGTCACTCTCATGTTGGGTATTTATTGATGGCTAATTGACTGCTGACCTTCGCCCGGACTCTCTTCAAAGAGCAGGGAGTGATACCAGGGGATAATAAATCAAAGACATTGAAAAGCAGGTGAGAAAAGGTAATTCTATGCAGTTACATTTAAATTTTGAAGCTGTTTTTTTTAGATAAAAACAAAGGTTAAAATCAAACAACCCCCCACCCCCACTGCTTTTCCCATAGATATTTTAATGTGCTCCAATATAAAAAAAGTTTTACTTACTCATCTTCTTCACTGTGATTTACTTGTCCTTGATTGATTTTTTTAATGGATAAGCCAGCTTTCCAAGTCCTCAGAATGATTTAATTATTACAGCACACAGGGCCCCAAATCAGATTTAAGATTTTTGATATAGCTTATGGAATAAACCAGTGAACAGATGCAGAGGATGGAAAGCTGCTGGTACTCAAATCAAGTAGATGATTCTGCAGGCAGAAGATTCCCCACAGACCTTCACTGAAAGGTCAGGAGGCAACCTCAGTATGTGCCATTTAATCCAATGTCATTGGGATAAATACGTTGTAACTGTGTCTGTAGTGTATCAGGAGCTGAAGAACTGGTAAAACTTGCAGAGTTCTGACTGTATTGCCAAAAAAGCTATGCAGCATTCAATAAAGCAATTACATAAAAAGCATTACAGTCAACTTCAATCCCAATACCAGCAGCATAATCAATCATTTTCAATCCAAGGGATGGTCTAATCGCTTTTCCTTGCTGCTTTGAAAGGTTACATTACTCAGTTATCTTGCAGCTGAGCAACCTTTTCATGTTTGCTTCATGTAGGATTTTATAAATGTTCTTTCTTTTAATCTCAGTGTTTTGGTATGCCTTATTTAGTGAGAGTTATGAAGTTCCCTAACCTTTTCTTATCCCCATAACTTTTTACAGTTCTTAAACCTTTTTGGAATAGAAGACCTAATTGTCACGAGCAACAAACAGATGATTTTTTATCATTCTGTTTTATCTTTGTGAAATCTCTGTTTTCCTCCCGGTGCTGGTGTTGCCACTTCTCTTTCAGTGGAATAAGAGTCCTGCGTAAGTGATCTCATCTGGCCTCATCCTGCACTTGTTCCTGTGCAGTTCAAGGCCCTCCCTTCCCTTGGCACAATCCAATCTGACTCTTGAGTTTGTTGTTTGTCATTCCTGTGAGCAGCAGTGGTTTCTCTCCCTGCTTCGCTCCCGGCCGTGTGGGCAGCGCTGCAGGCTCTGTTATAGATCTCTGCTGGTGGGTATTAATTGATACCACCTAGGAAAGGCTATTGAATTCCTTCCTTAATCAGGTAGTTTGGGAAGTAGTTAAGCACAATTGTGTTATCATCATTAGGACAGTACTAGTGAGTTGATACTTTAATGAAAAGACAGACCTGAGAGAATGGAGAAAATGTTTCCATCAAACTTTCCTTTTGCTTCACCTCTCAAGGATAACATGTGTTGGACTGATAAAGTGACAGATGAATCAAGTTCTTATTTTCTAAAAGTTTTATATGGCATGATTTGTTTTTTTAAAATTTTTTGTCCCCAGAAGCTTAGATACTTTGTGAAAGATCCTTATTTTCCGGTCTTGTGGAACCAATTCTAGTCAATACTTTACTTGTGGACAGTGCCATTTAGACAATATTAATCACGATGCAAAAGATTAAGTTTTAAGCAAAAGGGTATCTCCTTTTTTTAGAGACAAACCTTATTAATAGTTACTTGAATTACTGTCTCCTGGATGCTGCCTGTTGGCCCATAAATTTGTTCCCTCCCTAGATCAGTAAAATGAGTGTATTTTGCATGAATGAGAACTAAAAGGTCTGTAGCATTTTAGTTGTTTTCCCATGTAAATAGCAATTAAAGCAGCTGGAAAATTTTAACTTAAGAGTAAATTATCAGAGATTTGTTCCTTTTTATGTCTTTGGTATTGGCAAAGCTGTCTTGTCTGTTAATCCATTGCTGATGGATTTTCATTTATTTATTCACTAAATCCTAGCAGTTTCTTTATGCCCAACCCAAATACACATTTTAGTGCCAGAAACTGTCCTGTTACCCTATGGACACACACACGTGTTCTGTTCTCCTTATCTTCGGGTAGCTGTTAACACGTGGAAGATCCATACATGTGAATGAATGTCTGTTGTGGTGCTTTTTTATTTTTACTCTTTATCAGCACAGATTTATTCATCCTGACTTCTGTATCCATTGTGCACTGACAGCTGCATGGAGGTGGCATAGGATGTCACAGGATTCTGCTGCTTGTTAATGTCATGCATTATTCTGGATTTTGTTGTTGTTGTTAAACTAGGCTGGTAAATGCTGTATGTAATATTTCATAGCTTTTCCATAAAACCCTTTTAGTATCTTTCTGGAGACTCTGTTGATAAACTTCCCCTTAAGCATACATACAAATTAAATGTGAGGACCTGCGGCTAAAAGAAGTTGCTCCAAGGCAATGATTCACAAGGATGAAAAATCAATAAGAGTTTCATTAAGAAAGGAAAGAAAGTTTAGATAGGCTCTTTGCTTTGCTTTCCTGTGGGAAGCAGAGGGAGAAACCATTTTATTCAGTAGTATTCTTAGAAATAGGGGTCATAAATGTGGATGGGGGTATTTTTAAGCGTGCTGCTAGTGGAATTGTCCTCTGGAGAAGCTGCCTTGGCTGGTAACTCAGAACCTGCTCAGGTGGTTTGTGCAGGAGGCTGCAGTGCAGAGCTGCTGCCAAAGGGAGATGTGTGCTCCCCTGGCAGAGGTTTCCACGCGTATCCCAGTCCTCAGTGGCTCTGGGTGGATCACGCTGCTGCAGGAGTCCATTTGAAGCCTGATGTGAAGGAAACGATATTTCCCCCTTATATTTGGAAGGATTTTCTGTTGAATGAGCAGTCTGAGGAGTGGCCTGCCCTGCAGCAGCCTTGAGGGTGAGCAGTGGGAGGGCAGGAGGGGCTGTGGGGCTGAAATGTGCACACCAACCCGGGCTGAGCGTGGGAGCTCCTCTCTGCTGGGAATGTTGTCTGGTAGAAGCTGGACTTCTATAGCAACCATATTTCCCTGTCACAACTCTCAATCTTCATTTTTTTTTAGTTTTGCTATTAAAACTCGGTGATGACACATGTTAACAGTCTCCTGGTGACGTTCGGCAGTTGTACATCTGTTTGTTTTCATTAAATACTGTTTTTTGAAAAGTTTAAGCTCTGATCCGATTAAAACACAGTTAGGATGGAAAACCTGGCAGAGGTTCTCGCAGCCAAGAGCAAATTTATTTCTCCAATCTTGTTTAAAAAAGCAGGAATGCTGGCAGGGTTGAGTAGTAAATATGAGCTGTACATCTTGTTCAGTGGGCTTTTTCTGGATGCCTTGAGTGAACCCGAACGAGTGAGTTAAGTGAAACACACGTGACTGAGGCTCTGACAGGGCTGTGGTGATGGATTAAAATCAGATGAGTGAAGCTGCTGCCACCCCAGACCATCTGCCCCACTCTTTGTTGTGCATCCCAGAACAGCAATATTTAGTCTGTTCATGAATCAGCTTTTATAAAGCAGTTTTTAGCCTGGAATTTTAAAGTCATCTGAACTGGGGCTGGTTTGATTTAATAGGCTTCTCCTAAATGGTTTTGTGGAGCTTTCAGACTGCCCCAGCTGTTTGACAAGGCATACTGAAAATGGGCAGTTATGTGTGTTTCTGACCTGGGTAGCAATGCTTGTGCTGCTCCCTCACTTGCCTCTACCTGCTCTGTGGAAGGGCAGATGTGCACATTTCTGTGCCTGCTCTGCTCTGTGTTGTGTCCACAGCCCCTGGAGTGTCCCTGTGCCAACATTGCTTGCCCTGGGGTCAGCACAAATGCTGCTCTCTGGCTAAAGTTTCTTCTCAGTGTATCTAAAATTGAGGTCCTGTTACCATTTCAATCCTGTAGAACCACTGTACCCATTTGTAAATATTCTGCTTTAAGAATGAGCTTCTATTTTTTACTTAAACATTTGTCTGATAACATGTGCAGTGATTGCCTAACTTCCATTTTCACCTGCAGTGCATCTGAACTGTAATTTGAGGAAAAGTTCCTTGGTTTCAGAGCAAAATTGGGTTAAAGTTGATTAGCTAGGGCAAATGTGGTGTGCCACAAACTGATGCTGGGTTGTGTTAAAAGCAATAAACAGGAATAAACAAGTGTATGGGGCTGGAAATCCTATGCCTCCAAGCGCCGTGGGCTTCAGGGCGACCTGTTCACCCTTCCCAGGTTTTGAACAGTGGCAAATGAACAGATTGGATCGGATCTTGTTTCAGCATCATCTGTTTCCACAGCTGAAGCTCCCATATGATCAGATCCTATAAATTATTTAAGATGCAGAAGCTGTGTAACCAGAGTCTCCCATAAAGGTTAAGGCTCCATCTGTTCTGCCAACCTCGAGGACTGTGCATTTCATGCCATTATCTGTATTGCTGGGTGACATTAGCAGAGTCAGGAACATTCAAACGTTGCTTCCTATTTGCTGTGCAGGAGTAAAGCCCTCACTGCATTAGCAGTGCACACCTGACACGCTCTTGGCCCAACTTCATTCACGGTCAGTGAGGAAAGAGCAGACCTGGACTGTGCACAGCACCAAGAGATCGGATAGGTTCTTGTGAGGAGAAGACAAAAAAAATTAAACAGGAAAACCCAAAAAATCCAGTCTTTTGGGTTATGCTTGTGCATAGTCCGTCTTGTTTAAAACATGCTTTCAGTTTAGAACCTTATGGCTAATAAGTATTTTAGTGATTCTGTTCAGAATAGAGAGTAGCAGCATTTCCTGTATAACACCACCAAATGGAATGATTCCATGTGCAGGTGATGAGGAGGATAAGAATGGAGTTTTGGAAGTTGAAACTACTTTTGCAAGTTTCCTGCTCTCAAAGAGCAGGAATTGAGTTTTTGAAAAGCTCCCTGAAAGAGAATTTTGCTTTGTGACATTGAAATGAAATATTGACATTGTTTTCTCATTTCTCCTAAAACCCAAGTGAAATGTATATTCTCTGGGTACTGCATTCTACATATAAAATATCCCCAGGGAAATGTATGTTCTTAAAATGAGCCTGGCTTCAGGTGTATTAAAGGAGTTGCTGCAAATATCACAGCTGCTTAGACTAAAATTGTGGCAGTAAGGAAGGATGACGTTTGGGCTCGTAGATGAAGATTACAAACTTCTAAAGCTTAATTTTCTGAGCTTCATTTTCTCCTGTTCAGTTTATTGTGACCCATCCTGGAGTCACTTTCTTAAGGCTGGCTGATTTCCCTTCATTTGGAAAACAGGTGGGATCACAGATAAAATATCTGCTGGGTAGCTCCTGTATCCTTTTTCTAAATATAATAATTATCTTTCAGCCTTGTATTCTTCTGATGCAAAACCAAAAGCCCAGGTACTCTTCCAGCTTTTTTCCATGAGCAATCTCTAAAGCCTGAGCAGGCACAGTGGTGACAGCTGCCTGGTGCCAGTGGTGTTACTGGTTGTTAGAAATTGTGTTAATGGGCTCTGTTCTGAGGAGATTTATTGGTCACAGTTTCGGGAGAGGAAGAGAACAACCAAAGCTAAATAAAGTAGATTGTTTGCTTTTTTTTCATCCTAATTTGAGAAGATTTTGCGGCAGATTTTGTTTGGCAGACCAGCCTGGCATCATCCAAAACTTTGTGTGTGTCTATGTGTGACAGCTCAGCAGTGGAATGATTTAGACCCTGTTGCTGTCACATATTAGAGCTCAGCATTTTGCAGCCACCGAAGGCACATCAGACAGAGCTGATATGTTTGGGTAGAGAGCTCACGTGGGAATTTCTGGGTGGCAGCAGCACAGGAAGGGCAGAAGCTCTGGGGAACCCTCTGCTGTTGCCTGTGGAGATCCTGGTGGGGTGATCCAGGCACCAGCCCTGGCATCTCGCAGCCCTGGGTGTGGAATGTGTTTGGACTGGGCTGTGGTGAGAGCCCAGGAGCAGTGCAGCAGCCCTGGGAGGTGTTCTAGGTGTGCCTTTCCTCTGCCCCTACTGGAGAGCAGGTGAGACATTCAGCCTGGATCAAAGATTTATCCCAGAGCTGAAAAAAAATTAAGAGGAGGCAGTTAAATCTCTCTTTATGCTTTTTGACTTTATGGGATTTTTTCCTTCTATGCCATGGCTGTGGTTTTTGAGCTGAATGCTGAAAATATAACAGAACATAAAAGCTCATAAATTTAACAGAAGGTGGAAAGGCTGTAGAATGAATAAATACATTTACCTTCCAGGAAATCCCTTTTGCCAGTCAGCTTCTCTCCGTTCAGGTCGGGCTCCATGTTCTTAAGCTTACAGACTCCTGTGGATCTTGTTTCCAGAAGGACATCTCTCCCAAAAGGCTTTAGTGGCTCCTTGGAGTGATGCTAACTACTGAGGGCAGGTGGGCATCCTTCCTAATTTTAATGCAACCATGTAGCTTTTTGATGGTTTTAAAGAAAGTGAAAGAGAGTGGCCTGGAGCTGTGATCTCTTTTCTCTCTTTTGCCCCTGCACTGCCAACTCGAGCCCTGTTTCCTGCCTGCTTTTGTGTGGATCTGTCCCGTCCCTGTACAGCTTTGCATCCATCAGGGAAAGAACAAAAAAAAAGGTGAAATGAAGGTTAGTGGTCATGTAGGACACACTGCGCTGAGGGCTGTGATAGAGTGGGAAGAAGGATGTTTGCCAGCACGTTACTGTGCTCAGGGTCATCAATAAAAGGAAATGTAATTGTCACTTTTCCTTTACAATATTTTCCCTTGGATTGTTTTTCCCATTTCTCTAAACTCATAGCTGTGACAGCAAATGCTGTTTATTGGGACCAGTCAGCAGAGAGTTAAACTGGTAAATGGTATATAGTTCACCTAGGCTTAGCGGAATTGCAGGAAAACACAATTTACAGCAGAAAACTAACAATATAATCCAACATAACAAATTGGGAGTTGCTAACTGCTGCTGCTGTAGCAGGTGTCCTCCTGCGCCGTGACCTGCCAGTTGTTCTTTGTGCTGTTGTGAGTGCCTGTCTCCTTTAGGGGGAAAACAGTTCAATGAACAGGCTGAGACAGTAGAGAATATCTGTGGTTTTAATACTTTTTTCAGGCCTCTGCTTATTGTAAAATAAATTCTTTATTGGAAGAAATAATAAACTTGATATTAAGACTCATCAGCTGCCCAAAACCACAGTGGACTTTTATGTATCTGAAGAGTGGTCAGGCTTGCCTAAAGTCAGCATGGCATTATTTTTGCTCATATAAAGATGTTTTGGTCCCTCTAAAATCATGGCAAATCCTTTTCTCCCTGGTAAGTTCTCAAATGGATCAGTAATTTCCTTCAAGGGGCTGAATTAGTGATAAAATGTTTGAGAATTTTGTGAAGCCAATGTTTCTCAGTTTGTCATAAAGACAGGCAGGGAAGGCTGTGATACCTTCCTGCTGCAGCGAGGAGCTGCTCAAATAATCTAACATGAATCAAATCAGGATCAAAGTGCTTCATTGATTTATTAATGGGACATAATTAGCCAGCAAGCAGTGAACTGTATGTTCAGGGCCAGGATTGGTAATGCACCAGATGAGCTGCAGTACAAGAGGTTTAATATAACTTTATAAACACCCTTCAAGTTATAATCCCCAAAAATTTCTAATCATCATCCCAGCTCCTGGTTGTGGGGGGATCCTCTCCCACAGGTGATGTGGATGTTGTGCCCTGTGAGGTCTGCCTCCAGCTGCTCTCTCTCCTCTGCTATAAGGAAAAAAAAATCGTGCCTCTTAAAGTACTTTTCAAGCTGATTTCTTCCTTTATTTCTGAAGTCTATGTAATTCCTTGGTTGCTGTTTAATCTGATGGTTCATGGTCATCCTTTTCAGGCTGGACAGGCACATTTTTTGGAGTTTCAGGTGCCCCCACTGCCGTACAAAACGGTGCTAAACTGCATCTTGGAGTGGTTCTTGGAAATGCTTTTTCTGCAGATGATATTTAAATCCCAGTCATGGGATTACCTTAACTTAATGTACTAAGCAGCGTGATACAGCTGGGGCTGCTCATCTCCCCACTTATCTCCATTCACTTTGCAGCTGCATCCATTCCTGTTATTTGCTAAGTGGCCTTTCCATTTATAAAGGGATTCAAGGATAGATGAGAAAACACTTGCAGTTTTCGCTGTATTATACCTTGCTTTAAGAGACCAAATACTATTTTCATTTTAACAAAGAAGAAATACTTACTCATGTCCATAGCTGGCTTCCTCTGAGTAAATAGGCAATTTGTCTGCAGTAATTTCAGAGTGATGCAGCACTCAGATAAATTTCTGGTATTTTGTTTCATTCAGTTGGTGTAATCTCCAGTCTCTCACTCAGTTTCAAACCAAAATATTATTCTGGGTATCAGTTTGTATTTCTGGCTTATTAAAGAAACAGATCATTTCTTCACAGGTTATTGATCTGTTGCCAATTTATCTTTGCTTCCCCTTTTATTCTCCACATTCTCTTTGCAGCACAGTTCTGTGCTCAGTTGTTGCTGATGGGAAGGCAGTGTGGGACTGAAACTCTCACAGTCTCTTGCCAGTGCTGCACTTTGTGCATTGACAGGACTGTTTGAAACATGACCACATCAGAAATGAGAGTAGGGAAAAAATACCTTTTCAAAAAGGCTTTGGTGCAAGCCTGTGTGGGTTTTCCAACAAAAAATGTGTGTGGAGCACAGGCAGCAGTTGGACACTGCTCGGGAATGCTTTGTCTCTGGGTGTGTTCTGGCCACTTGGGTGTCCTTCAGGGCACTGTGACACCAAAGCGTTCGATCCCGGGCAGGGAATGGATCGCTCGGTGTCCCCCAGGAATGGGGTCAGCTTGTCTAATGGTGACTTCACAGGACCCAGGAGGCACTGAATCATATTGGTGACATGATTCCTTTAGCTCCTCATATTCTTGAAACCTCATCTGATTTTTGGCCTTCATGCTAGCCAGCTTTCCTGTCTTTTTCTTTACATTTTGTGATAAGTTCCAAAGGCTAATCTGTATTAATTTTTACTATATTTTAATCATTTTATGGTTTGCGTGTTTGGATTTCTGTGATCCCTTGTTAACAAGCTTGTGCTTCTTTTTAGCTTTTTCCTAAGGTGCTTTTCAATGATCATTTACATCTCACGTAAAGATTTTTTTTCTGTTTGATTTGGGCTCAAAATTGTTTCAAGTTCAGACTTCATCACTGCTTAAACAACAGTGTAAAGAGATATTGAATTGGTAAGCACTTCAGTTCTTTTAATTATAACTTTGCAATTAAGTCAGAGCTACTCATAAAACACAGGCTACTACTGTGTTGTAGTTTCCTTCTTTCTGGTACAAATACCAATAGCTGAGACACTCCTGGTAAATATTCAATCCCAAAATCTATGGAAGAGATATCTGAAATATTGAATCCAATTACTGAATTTTTAAAGAAATATTTTACAGGCAATTAACTGTGACTACCAGTAATTTTTTGAAGTGTTATGTTGTTTTGACTGCATACCTAATGATGTTTTAATAGATGTCAACTCCTATGCAAATAGAAGAATTAGAGACGAGGGTGGATTTTTCACCAGCACAAAGGATAATTGGGTGTCTGACTCATATCAAAAGTTAATGCAAGTTGAGTGCCAAGCCCTTTTCGTGCCTCTGAATACCTCATACAGAAAGATAACGAGTCAGTGCTCCCACTGTACGACCCAGAAACAGTTATGTGTACTTTAAGATTAATTTCTATTTTGGTTTTTTAGCATTTTTTCAAAGTTAAATATACAAGAGTTGGCTGAAGTGAGTGGCACTTGTATGTGTGTGGAGTAAGACGTGTCTCGTGGGCGTTGGCTGGGGGCGATGGGTACAGTCAGTACTGCCAAGGTGCTTTAAAATCCTTCCTGGGAATGTCAGCTTGAAGACATGCTCTTGGGTAGCTCCTCTCAGCTAACTACAGGCTTTTCATAGAAGGCTGAACATTTTGATAGCCAGGTGTGTCAAAACCGATCAGCTGCAAATGTGCTATTTGCGTGTGTTTCTTGAAAAATAGTGTTACCTAAACTTTTAAAATTTTTTTTAAAATAGTGCTGTTATAAAGATTCAGCCAAAGGAACCCTCTGCTGACAGTAAAAGGAAAATCCAGACTTTAAGCCTTAGATGACACAGGCTGTTTTTTGGACTTCATGATTTCATGATGCCTGTCAGAGTTTACTGTGTTGTTCTTTGCTCTCCTTCAGTAATGACGATCAGTATCCAAGCTGGAATCTCATTTGACCAAGCAGTTAAATAATTTTTCCTCCTTTAAGCTGTAAAACTGCTCCTTTTTGTGGAAATGCTGGCTCTGGTCCAACGTTTGAGTCAGCAGGAATTTCCACTGACTTTGTGTAAAGTCTGTGGAAGCAAAATGATGAACACCACAAATCCAGGCACAACTTCTGACAAATGGTGTCCCAGCAGACAGGTTGATTGCTGGGAAACATTCATCAGACAAATGCTTCTTAGTAGTTTCTCTGTTGGTGTAAGGCCAGAAGATGATGTGTGTGAGAATAAAGGTGTGTTTCTCCCTGACCTTCAGCAAACCTTGGTTTCCCCTTCTTTCAGAGCAGTCCAAGGGACAGCAGCAGTGGCCAGCCCCCAGTGTCCCTGGGGCTGCCCCTGTCCCCAGCACTGGCTGCCTGGCACACTCTGAAAATGGGAGGATATAGAGGCTTTTTGGTGTGTCTTTTTGCTTTAGGAAGCCCTGAGCTGGAGTTGGGAGCCCTGGGCTGCACCATTGTGAGGGATAATAACCTTCATAGGCCTGGTGAGCTCTTTGCCGTGCACATCTAAATGACTCTGGAAACAATTTGTACTTCTGACATCCAAGTGTCTTAGAGCAGCGAGGCCCAAAATTTAATTCATCACCTCCCTGCTATGGCATATGCTGAAAGAGTGTTTGGTTTTGCTAACTGTATCCTTTGGTCTAATAAATCATATTCCTTTTCCTTAGAGTTCTTGCTTTTTAACTGAATTATGCCTTGCATTTTTATAAGGTTTTAAGATTGCTGCTTATCAGCTAGTGATACAAGGTGAATATTCTTTTCCTTTTTTCCCCTTCCTCTTGTTGTTTCTCATATTGCATACCATAGGCAGTATTTGGAATGTTTCATCCTGAAAACCTGAAGGGTTCAGTGGCACTGAACATGGGACACTGCAATGGTTTTTCCCCCTTTTGTGTAGCTGCCGTAGCAATCATAAGTACCCAAGCCAGCTCTAAAATTCAGTTTAATAATTCTTTAACTGCGTTGCTCCAAATGCTCTGCCATTTTCAGAGCCAGGGAGGCAGCTCTGGCATGGTGGCAGCTCCGCAGCAAGGCTTGGAGCTGGGAAATTAAAAGGGGAATTGTCTCCCCAGGAAACAGAGGATGCTCTGGGAATGCTGCACGAAGCCAAAGGAAAGATGATAAATAGACTCCTTAAGGTCCTGGATATTGCAGCCTAAAGCTGAAGTCCTCCAGGACTGTGTAGTTGTTTGGAAGCACAGCTATGCTCTTCTTAAATATTAATTGAATCTTCTGGCAACTTGCAACGTTGCAGTTTTTGTTTCATCATTCTCTTCTTTGGGGAATCTGTTACATTTTCCCTATGTCTCTGCTCCTGGTTCTGTCTCTTAAATATGTACTTGGCTTGCCTGCTGCCAAATTATATGTTTAAGAGGTGAAAACTTAATATCAGCCCCATCATGGACCTCTTCCCAACCTTGCTGTGTAATGCCCATCTGTTGACCAGACTGATGGAATGAATGATGAGAGATACCCTGTGAGATGTGTCAAGCTATTGAAAAATAATTTTTTCCTGTTTCCCCTTATTGTAATAAAAAAAAAAGATCATTAAAACTGCTTTATGAACGTGAATGAGCTAGAAAATATTATGACAAGGAAAGTTACTGAAGATAGAGAAATGAAATTTTAAGATGAGATTTATCTTCTTACTCTAATTTGTACTCCTGCTGTACTGTAAATGTAATAACCATCAAAATGAAAAATGCAACAGATTGATAATACCATTGAGTTTTAATTAAACCACTGAATTGAAAAGGGCCCAGATGGATAACTGGAAAATGTAGTTATAAGCCTGGTATGAAAAATGCTGGATTGCTAGTGATATGTCTTACAAATAAATGCTATGCCAAAAATAATCTCATTTTTAGAACATCTTCCTAAAATTAATCATTAAAGTTTCAAAAACAGATGGTTTCTGGATTTTATTTAATTTGGCTGCCAAACAGTTCCTACCCTAGATCAGGAACTGTGCTTTTAACAAATCCCTGTCTAAGAGGCTTGTCCAGTGCTATGGGGTCCCAGGAAACAGAGCTCATGCCAAGGAATGTGAAAGCTCCAGTGTGTAAAATCATGGCTTAAACTATTTCAGTGTGGAAATTGCATTAATTTGTCTCATAGTGCTTAACACACGAAGCGATTTGACATGAGATAGTGCTAAACACTGCCCAAGCAAAAGGCATTTTACTCCTGATATTTTTAAAATTATTATTTCAGTGGAGACTCTTAATCAAAAGGTTGAGACCTCCCTGACCTCATGTCTTGGCAGATTACTCCAGGTGGTATCTTTTGTTACTGGTGTGTGAATTAATGCCTGAGTGTGTGCACAAGTGAGTACAAAACCTCACAAGTTTTCCTGATTTTATTTTCTGATGGAGTCTTCTGAAGTTACTGTCAAAGGGAATCTTCATCCTCAAGTTATTTTGTAGATATCTAAAAGTAAAAAAGCACCAGTCAAATTAAATTAGCTGTGATCAAATCCTAATATTAGCATAGAAAGTCGCACAAATCAATATCTTGTTACCTTCAAAGCTTGTTATCTGTACCTTCTCATGAATTAATTCTAGAAACTTTATGCTAAATGATGTAAAAATTGATCTAAACCTGGGAAAAAAAATTGGTGATCAATAAATTTCTTCTAGGCAGAGAGAAATTAATTAAATTCTATAGGTATTACATTGCCAGATATTCTTACCCTGCTCTGTTCTAATCACTACATTATTCTTGACTGAAAGCACATTAGCTGTAAAAATTCATGAAATGAGAAACAGAACATTATAAAGATTTTCTTGGGGTTTTGTCAGTAATGAGTTGTGCAGAAAAGTGGAACACACTCTCCTTGCCAGTGAAGATGTGCTTTGTCTGGTATTGCTTTACACTTCAGCATAGATAACAGTGCCTTTTATCATTGCATAAAAAATTACTTCCTGATAAATTTGAAGAAACATAAAAAGTTTTTTTTATTCCTACCAGAAATATTGGACTTGTCTTTCTGTACCTAAATATATTTCTTATAATAAAAACTGGGGCAAGAATGATGAGGTTCAGCATCTCTTTCAGAGAAGTGGTTGATGAGGTACTTTTTACTTTGTTGGCTTTTCCTGTGGTGATCACCTGTATAATTTTAGTGACAATGGGACACCTCTTTGGGCTGAGTCATCTGTTTCAGCTGCTGCCCAGTGCTTTGGCTGGTTTTTAAACTTCAGTTTTATTTTCTGGCTCCGTGGCTGCAGTGTCTGTTCTTTGCAGCTGTTTGGAGCTGGGTTAGGATTCCTTTGCTGATCAGCAGAGGTGCTCTGTGGTCCAAATTAAATCATGTTTAGGAACCCATCTGGCTGGATGCAGTACTGGTGAGCACGTACCTATGTGTGTGCCCCAAGGAAAAGCCTCTGCCCTGTTAATTTCCATTTTCTTACCCTGTTTTACCTGATACCAGATGCTTTTCCCATCATGCTGCTTGCCCTCTGGCCTTTCTTCCCTGTTCTTTTTGGTATTATTTTTCATACTTTGGCTTCTGTATGGATGTCGCTAGGAGTGAAAAACAGAAGTTGTTGATATTCATGTAAGTCACTTCCCTACTACTTCAGCTTATTTTGATGATTCAGGAGAGCCTACACATTATGTAAATTGAATAGCAAATATGAATTCCTATTGACAAGACAGGAAAAGTACAATCTAAGAAAAAATGTAAAGCACGCGCCAAATAATAAATAATTGAAACGGACTGAATTGTCAGAAGATACTGGTTAATAATTTGTGACTGATGTGTAGTGCTATTGTAATGAAGAAAATTTCTTTGTATTGTGTGTCACAGAATAGACACATAAATGTGAAGGTGCTATTTACAGCACATGTGTTAAAAAGCCTTATTTTGACGCTTCGCTCACACGTGGGTTCTGCTTAACTGATGTTATCCCCTCAGGGCAGTTAATGGAGAATAAGATACAATGGTGTCATATGAGCTTTCTCTTTTCCTGAACCTTGTATTTTTTTGTTTAAAGAAGAGCAGCAGTGTGGGTTGAAGTGATGTTAAGTTCTTTGAGCAAATCTGATTGAGGTTGGGTGAAGCCCAGATGACACTTGTTATGTCTGTGACAAATTTGTAGCAGTCACACTTAAATTGTCACAAGAAGTGGGCTTCTTTTGTATATCAAGGTTTCTAATGGATTTGAATCAGCAGAAATGAAGTGGAAAAATTCTCATTCTTAATTACTGGAGTCAACTTTATAAAGTGAAGCATTGCCATCTGTTAGCAGTTTTATACTCAAAGCTCCCCTGGTTGGGCAGAGGGAGATGCCCAGCGTGTGCTGAAACTGTTGTCTTGGGGAAGCCTTCACTGCCTTTTACCAAAAGTGCCTTTTATGACCCAAAGCATTTCCGTATCTGGGAACTGAAAGCTGCGCAGTTACATACTCCAGAATTTGTGCTACCTTTATTTCATAAGACAAACAAAATTTATGCTTAAAGTGCAGTGACTGAGAATATTTCATTAAAATTGTAGCTTTGTAGCCGTCCAGTCTCGCAAATATATCTTTAAATGCCTCACAGGTTGTTTCGTGCAGCTGTGTGAGTCGAAGGCAGGCTGAAAATCCATTGAGCATTTCATCCCAACAGATCTCGATAGCCCTGTCTGCAAATGAAATGTTTTCTGGGGTAGATCCGAGGTGCCACCCATAGTCTGCCTCACATCATTCCTTCTGTAACTCCAAATTAAGCATATGTTCAGTTTCCAATGATTAAAGTGCTAAAATATTGATACCATATATGCAGTATTTAAAAATTGCTAATGAATTATTAAGCTGAAACTTTAGACTCTTCCTCATTTGAAGCTGAAGTCTATGGTGAATGAATTATTTTTACTAAGGCCACAGTTGTATGTTAGCCTGAGCCAGAAGTTTGACAAGATGCATTAAAAAACCACCTAATTACCCTGTAATTCAAACAATATTATGGAAAATATTTTCTTATTTAGACTCTCTTTCTGTGTTTATTCATCCCACTGCAAGTTCACCAATGCATCATTGTACCCTTTCCCCGGATTAATTTCTGCAACCAGGGCTTTGAAGTAGACTTTTAGGGGATGAAGGTTGTTAGAGCCTTGCAATTTAAATAATGTTTACTGATTTACTGCCATTAGTGTTAGACATTCATATATTACACCAAAAAAATAATTTTTTTGTGCGCATTGTTCAGGAGTTTTTCAGTGTCAGAGCGCATCTCAGCTCATGCCCTGCTGGGGTGGGCAGCAGGGTGTTTTGGGGTTTTCCTGTGCTCACTGCTGTTCCATGTGATTCAGGAGGTTAATGTCATTCCCATCCTCTGGGAGTTACCTTTTTTTCTTTGCTTAGAGGAGTGGGGGAGAGAGAACCTCTGTGTATAACTCACCTCTGATAGCAGCACATTCTGAATTTACTCATGCTACACTGTCCCAGGTTGTGGAATAATTTGGAATTGATGGATAGTAAAATTTGGCTTTGAAAATTTTGGGTTTTGACCTTTCAGGAGAGCAGTGTGTGCTTCTGTGTACTCCAGGTGTTTTAATACAAATATTACAGTGTTACAAGCTCTTGTAAAATTGTGTTATCACAAATGTAAGGAGGTGATGGAGATGGCTACAGCAGGATGCACCTGCTGGGGAGCAATTTCTTTTGATATAACCTGTAGTTCAGCAATTTTGCAAAAATTTAATAATGAAAGCACATCCTCTCATTTCTGTCTCTGTTCCCATGACATTTAAACCCAGGAAATAAAGGCAGGCATTTAGTCCTTCATCCTTCAGAGGGGTAAGAACAGTCTGCCTGGTGAGAATGAGTTGCCTTTAGGAGCAGTAAAATAACTGAACCTCTGAGTCTCATTATACTGTTTTACCTGTGATCTTCCAAAGCTATTGCTATTTGTTAATTCATTTGTAAAGCAGGTGTCCCGTCTGATATTTTCTGAACAGCCCATCTAGTCAAAGATAAAATCAAATACAAAATAGCTGTACAGTGAAGTACAGGAAACTTTTATATACAGTAAAATTTACTGATAAAACTGGTGGTAGGCTTAATAAAAGGCAGTTGATGAAAAGCAACATGTAGTCTCTGATATATATGAGGGAAAGAGATAAAAAAATGGTAGCTTGTAAAATAGTCTGAGGGCTTTTCCTGCATTGTGAGGAACAGCTGGGCTTTGCACGCTTCAGGGCTCCTAATCATCCTGCTCAGAGCTTTAGATCGAGGGAATAGCGTTTGGAGAAATCCAGCTCTGGTATGGCAGCATCCTGAGGCTTTTCCCCTTTTGAGATGGGGTTCTCCCACAATGTAGACCTTGGGACTGGTGGTGAAACCTTCCCAGACATCCCCAGCACTGCGCTCCGCTGCTGTGAGTGAGTGAGTAGCTGCCTGAGGAGCCCTGGCTGTAGGACCAATCCTGGAACAGCAGGAGATCGTTTTTACTTGAGCTGCAGCAGCTGCTTTAAGCTTCTGCAAACTCTTGCTATATGGAAGGGCTTGTGCTCACACGAGTGTGGTAGCAAATATGTGATGCATGGGCAGAGTATGGAAAATCCTGGATATTCTTCCCTTCTTGGAAAGGGACGCTTTGAACAGAGGTGTGTATTTTTAGTAGATGCCGGGCATTTCTTTGGGGAATTAAAGTTCTCTGACATTGCAAAATAATTGCAAAAATGTCTCTTTTTAAGAACAGAGCAATGTTGCGAGAGAAAATTATTTTTATTTTATGCCAAGTTTTGATCCAAGTGTAAAATGGTAAAATATTTGTAGTAATTCTCCATCTGTAGCAAACTTTTATAACCAGTGACCCATCTGTCTCAAAATGCTGCTTTGAAACTTCCAAACTGCTGCGTCTCAGCCGGAGCCAATACACTTGTGCTTTTATAAATTCAGTGTTTTGCATGATGCACTTTGTTAAAGAAGTGCTCCTGACTTACTGGGTTGTTTTTTCCCCTGCACTGTAATGTTTCATGGAGTGTACTAATAAATAGTATTTTGTTCCTTTTTGCTGAACATTCAGTTTTTGGGGAAGAAAGCAACCATGTCTAATAAAAGCAACTGATTGTGCTTCATCTCGCAGTCGTGACAAGTGCTGAACTGCTTGAAGGGAACAGCGCTGGGCCTTGCTATTAGCATGGAAAACCATAATTATGTTTGTTGAATTTGAAGTCTGAAATTCTTATCTCAAAATCCAATTTTTTTCCCCACCTAATTTATGAAAACCACATGGGGAATCATCCTTCCATCTACTTTTCGGTTCCCTCCCATCTGCATCATCACAGTTTTGCTCCATTTATTTCCTGAGTTGTTCTGGTCTCCCTCTCTTGCTTCCCCATACCTACAGTTAAAATATAGAGTTCTTTTAGTACTGTTTTTATGGGCACTATTTTTGGTTTTCAAAGCTTTCAAGGAGTCACCTGCACACCAGACAACCTCTTACTCATTTTCATTTTGTCTTCCAGTCATTACAATAATGAAAGATTTAGGAAATGCCTCACCAGCAGCATAAGCCATCAAATCCAAAGATGTAAACAGATTACAGTTTCACCCACCGTCAGCTTTGCCTGCTCCACCAACATGCTATTTTACATCAGACTTTGGAAATCATTTAGTTGATTGATGCAGCAATAAAAGGGCACTTAATAGCAACCAAGATAAAAAGCTTCGCCTAACATTCTTCGTCATGTGATAATGATCCTCGCAACATTCCAGACCTTCTTAAATGACAAAAATATAATACATAAAAATGCTGTCTGAAAAAAACTCCCTGCACCCTGAAAATTCCTGCTAAGCTGAGAGCGCCAATTAAAAAAAGTTCCTGTTTCGTCTTGTGAGGAACTTGTCATTGCAGGAGAATTTGGAATTGAGTGGAATCAGAGGAAAACGAACTTTAGAAAAAAGTATCAACCTTCTTGAGGGTGGAGTTATTTCCTGCTGTGCACTGATCAGAAAAGGTTAAACAGCAGTCAAAATAAGGCTGAATATTCTATGATCTCTTCATTTATTATAACCCTAAATTTGGTTGAGCAATACAAGTATTACTTTGTCATAAATATTTTCTAGGATTTTCTGTCTCAGATTGGTTGCAAACATTGTGTACTTTCTCCAGCTAAGGGGAGTGGGTACAGAAACACAAAACATGTGGATGGTTGAATTTTTATGTTGAGGAAGGTGGGGAGGTTTGCACGGTTTCAGGCAGGCATGGCCATGTGGGACCTCCTTCCCTGGGTCTCCAGTTAAAATGAGATATTTGTTCCCCGGAATTGAGATGCACTTCGTGGTGAAGAGCAGGGAATGAGTTGGGAGCTGCTGTGTGTGTCTTAGGAACACATTATAGGCTGTGCAAAAATATTGAATGTAGGGCTTAAGAGATTATATGTATGAAGGAGAAAAGAATCAATTTAAGATGGAGAGTCGGGGATTTTGCTAAAATGGTGCACACAGCGGATCTCTGATGGTATAATATTTCTTGCAAGATTGGGGCAGTTAAGTTAGAAACAGTTGAATGTTAATGCACTTTTTTTGAGGGGCTAAGAGAATCTGAGAATAGCACGTCTAGGGCAGAACTGTGGATGAAATCTGTTTAATTAGAAGCTTAATGTTTGGTGTAGATGGGTAGTGGAGAGATTGCGAAAATGAGAGTTTAGACCCAGATTCAAGGAGCTCTGACAATTTGGTTTCTGCTCAGAAAGCTGTTCACAATGGAAGACACGTGCTTGCTTTTCCTTTTCCTTTTTAACCTGATTTACCATCTTGTAGTGACTTAAACCTTTCCCCATCTACCCCCATGAACCTGCCCAGTTTTCAGCATTCTGTGGCTCAGCAGACCATTTCGGCATATACATCTTATGGATAGCTAGAGACTTAAAAATATTCCAGGTAATTAATGGGATATGCCTCATAAAAGTAAGGATTTCCAAGCTAAATACCTACAAAATGCCTTTTGAAAAGTCACTTAAGTGTATATATTCCTACTGAAGCAGTGGGAGGATTTTGAGCTGGATGGAAAGACAAGCTCTAACCTCAGCTGTGTCTGTGGAGCTGAAAGAGGAGCTCCCTTGGACTGAAGGTCCACATGTGGCTGTGACCTGGGTGCTCCCAGTTTGCTGCTGGAGAAACCGATTGCTCTCCATTAACCGTGGGGTCTGTTCCCTTGCGAGCCCTTTATGTCCAGTCAGTGCACGTTTATACCCACCCCAGCCTCTCAGCAGTGGTGTTTTGTTCTTACAAGAAAATCTCAAGTATCTCTTATGGGCTTGTCTCTGAGTCCTGACATCTCGTCAATAAAAATTAGTAATGTGTGATTCTTCCTCCATCTGCACTCTCGTTGGAGCCAGTTCACAGAAAATACATAACAAAAGTGAAATTGCAGTAGTTGGCTGCAAATTCCCAAATATCTATATAGGACATTTAAATATAATATTTTGCCCTTTGAAAACACTGGTTCATTTTTGTTTCTGCACTAGCCACTAATACAAGGTGATTTCCATTTCATAGGGAACACATGATAAGCCCAAATGTGGGCTTGGAAAAACTCTTCCCTTTGAACATTTGTGGAGTTGAGTATCAAACCAGAAGGAAAATGCCTGAGGTGTTAGTGTCTAATTGACATTGAGTTACACTGCAGGCATAGAATTTTCTTTTTCTTCTTTTATCGTACAAATACAGAACAAATGTATCTAAGCATTCCAGTGACTTTCACAGGCATTGACTCAGGCTGTACAGTGTTCCATTTTGGGATGAAATAGTATTCTGGTTCAGAACTGGCACCAGTGATTTAAAACAAAAAAAAAGGAAAGTACTTAACCTGCCCTTAAAGTGTCTGCTGTGCCGAATTATCTGAGACTTCAAGTCTGAGTATATATAACATATATATAAAATATATTTAATATATAATACATAATATATAATATATAATATATGTATCATATATATATAATATTAAAAAT